>CAJNIZ010012425.1:9587-24256 GCA_905231905.1 Symbiodinium pilosum | reverse complement strand
GAGTTTAGACAGTGGCTCATATGCCTCAGGCTCGGCAGCATGCAGAAAGCTTAGAGGGCTATAAGAAGCGTAATGTACCGGATTCTCGCACGTGGTTCCCCTGTCGATGCGGCAGGGCCCGGCGCACTCCGGACGCAGACCTGATGCAGAAGGGAGCTCCAACCCCTGATCAGCAAACACAGGGAATGAGTTTTTCCAACGCCTCGATTGCACGAGGTGTCCCTTTAGTTGCCAACTCGTTCATTTGTGGCTGAAGGGGCCACATCGGCACGGGAGACCCTAAGCAATAGAATCCTAAACCATGGCACGAACAACCTACACCCTCTATCTACCCTCTACATACCCTCAATACCCACTATCAGGGACCATATACACCTCTCAAGAGTGCAAGGAGAGTCCCAGAAATAGCATTGCCTCATTTTCTTTCAGAACCGCCAGAACCGCGAGTCCTTTGCCGTCGGCCTGGGGAGTTTCTCATGGGGCTTCCAGAAAAAAAAACATATGATGGATCCCTAAAAATGGAGACTGGAGTAATATTACTTTGGGGTATGTACTTACCTTTGGCTAGCTGGGAATGAAGGAATGCAAAAGATAATGGAAAATACGATAACGAGTTATATGAGGATTACTACAAGGACCCATTCCAATAATTCCTAGCTAGCCAAAGGCAAGTGTAAGGGAACCTCTGTTCTACTCTTGCAAGTACCCTTGCAGATGCTCATGCACTGCTACAGACGTGAAAAGCAACCATGCTGTGGCCTTGACTGGTGTTCCTTTGCTAATGTAATAGCAGCCCTTGTATGAGCACGCCTCTAAGAAGGCATCCGTGAATTTCGTTCACACGCATGTAGGACTGTACCGAGCCTACTTTAGGAGGCTTGCATGTCAAGGAATTAAGGAGTCTGTTGTGCAGCTGACTATAGGGGTACTACACAGTGATCATAGAGATGTATGTGCTCCCTATGGAAGTTTCTCCATACAATCCGTACACAATCCTCAATGCTGAGCCTGGTGGCTCCTTCCTCAATCCTTTCACTGCATATATGCCTAGGGTGTCTCAAAGACACCCCTTGTCGAGAGATTAATATACCCTAAACCCTGACCCTGAACCCAATGACCTAACTCCAAGGTCCTCGTTGCCTAGCAGCCTGCCAAAGGCAGGCAGAAAGTCCGTAGAACTTCTTTTCCCCAAATAAGTAGATCTCCAAGGTTTCGGGTGTGGGGTTTAAGGCAGAGATGCCGCAGTTCCTGTATTAGAGAGATTGTCTTTTTTGGCACTAGGATTTGCAAAAATCGCCCCTCGAATGACTTTCAGAGAATGGCTTTTGCATGGAGATCCCTGACCGAATGTAAGCATCCTCTTGGGTCATCATTGGCAAGGATCTGGTCATAAGAAGGACCCTTTTCCAGACCTGGCGAATGCCCGCGTTGACCCTTGCATTGTTTGATGTTTTTGAAGATTGGCGACCACGATACAGGCCCAAAATACAATAGTCCTTATTATGGGGGCCCCAAAGAGGTACCCCTAATTTTGGGCAACCCTAAACACTAAACCCTATGTATCCCTTATATAACCCTATATATCCCCTATAAACCCCTTGAAAGGTACCCTTAATTCTGGGATTCCATTTGTGAGTGGAGAGGAAGCAAGACTTGGGGGATAGGACAAGATGCTGAAGAGCCAACAGGCAGTTCACAACATTCCTAGCAGCTTGAAGGGAAGGATTAGTTTTTATGGTGCCCATTGGGTAATATTAGGGTTATATTGGGATAATGGAAAATAAAATGCAAACAACTATTTAGGGTTTAGGTCGCAGTTGCACTGCCTTCGGACATGTTGTGAATTGCCAGGCACTTGAAGCCATCGGAGGGGGGGGGGTGTCATATCTTTCTGAGCCGTAGGTGCCCTGGGATCTGGGTACACCAACAAGGGAGCCTACAGGAGCTATAGCCTCAACTTCCTATAAAAATTTATTTAGGGACTTCTAGGGAACCATGATGGGGGTTATGAAGGGGATGCTAGGAGTTGAAACTAGGGCTCACATATTCTGATCTCGCGGCTCCTGTTGTTATTTCTGAGAATAACGGCACTTGTAGCTTCGCGAGTCCAGACCGAGACTGCCAGAGCCTGATTTGCCCACACTTTGCTACCCTACCCTCTCTATCTTACCCTACTTGATCCTGCGTAAACACCCAACTCTGAAACCGGCACCCTTGCTGCGACTTGACGATGCCATCGCTGGCAGTAGTATGGGAACCTGTGAGTTCAAAGAAACAGCAGTGCCATTGCCTAATGTTTGTTCTGATCGTAAGTATTACACAATATGTTCAGCCCTTTTCCATTTCTATTGCGAGGGCAGCTATGCCCGAAGCGCATTCAAGTCATTCAGGTTCCCATGGTAGGCCCAAAGGGTCCACGTAGCTACATCGTATATACTTAGGGCTCAAAATGATTGCCATATAACTATACTTTACCAGGCCCAAGCATACACAATATGGCTACCCTACACCCTAAACCCGAATTATATCCTATACTATATAACTACATGGACCCTTTGGTAGGATGACCCTTAGGAACCTCAGGTCCCGAGGTACATGCCGTACACGCCGCAATTTGGCCGGCACAGCGCGAGCAAAAGCTACACCCGCCATGACACGCGACATCTGGATTTCGGGCACTATGGTTCCCCAATATATCAGTATTTTTTGGGGGTATGATCCTTTATACTTTATAGAACACTTATGTTCGTACGAGGCTGGACCACCAAAATACTGCTGCAGTGCGCATACTTGCTTTGCCTTCCTGTTTGACACAGATCCTCGCATGTGTACGCATTTGTGTATGCATACCCATGGACGCAGTTGCACAGGGTTTGCATCAGAAAGTGCTAGCACTTTGAAATGGCAAGTGCACAAACCAGAAAGGGGCGGAGGCAACCTATGACACAGCAATAATTACATAGCACACCATGCCTGATGTGAGAACGTGCTCCATGAGCCCAAGAGCTCCAGCTTGCTTTCTGTGTGTTCAGCTGAGCTTCACCACACTAGTGAGTTTTTTTACTTTATACACCAAAAGCCTATTCCAATTGTTGTTGCCTCCACATCAAGGGCATCTGGGGATGTCATCATGCGGACATTGCAAGGTCCGTGATCAACAGCATGATCTCTGCATGTGACACCATCATTCCGCAGCTGAAAGGTGCCTGTGCTGAATTCTAAGCCTAAACCTTAACCCTAAAAACCACCTGAGAATATAGTTTCTAACAGGGTTCCAGGGAACTTTGTGGGAGGGGGGGGGGACGGGGTCAAAAGCATCCACATCCTTCCTTCTTGAGTACCATAGAAGCCTGAATAATTGCCAAATTGCTAACATTGTTCCCTTGCCGCCCTTACATAACGAAGTCGAACCTGCCCCCAAATCCTATTGTAGTTAAATGGCCCCCAATTTTCAATCCCTAGCCCATAAACTATGTTCTGCCAGCTTCTAGTTTATTCTTTCTGTTCCGTCGCCGTAAAATGCCCCCAATGTTCAATCCTTAGCCCATAAACTATGTTCTGCCAGCTTCTCGTTTATTCTTTCTGTTCCGTCGCCGTAAACGCTTAAACCCTGAACCGCACCCGGGGGCAGTGCGAGGTGCATTCCTAAACTCCCAACAAGGGGCAGGTTTGAAGATGCTTTTACTTATCATTAAGCCTGAATCCTCATGCAATCCCTATAAGGCCATTAGAAATTATCGGACCCCCAAACTTTCCCCGGAAAACTCTTGAACTAGGGTTTAGGATTTAGGGTTTGAAGTTTAGGGTTAAGGGTTTGAGGATTACGGTTTAGGGTGCAGGGTTTATAAGCCCTATCTGACCCAGGAGAGGTGCTGGCGCGGAGCTACAGGCGGGACCGCAGACCCTCAGATCCTGATCCCGAACGCCACATGCGAGGATTCCCCCAAGTTCATCATAGTACAGGTCCGTATAGTGACGTTCCTATTGCAATACGGGTCCCTATCCCTATGCAAATTTGTCCATTTGGGGACAGAAATTTAGGCCAAGTCTCATGCGAGTAGTTTTTATTTGGGGAGAGGATGGCCCCCAATAGCGTGCAAAGGTATATAATGACATTTTAGAAGAAGAGTATGCCCTAAACCCTAATATGTTCTTACTGAGTGCAACAGCCCAGAAACACTGCTCAGCTGAGCCCTCAGCCCTGAACCCCAAATTTCGGGTTTAGGGTTTAGGGTATAGAATCTGGGCCCTAACCCTCTATCCCAAAAAAGGTCCGCGTAGCTATGTCGTAAACGCTAGGGCCCCCAAAAAGCTATGATACGGGAACCCCTTTGGGCCCTAGGTAATTATATATCACCTGCCTACATGGACCCTTTGGGTATACCCCATAACCTTTTACATGTCCAACACCCTAAACCCTAAACCCTTCCTATTCCGTTGTTTCAGCTTTAGGCCTCACTGTCGGAATGCTAAGCCTACACCCAGCGAATGCTACGGGTCCTGTCTGGGTCAGCCACATCCCAGTTCGGTGTTTCTCAACATCATTGTGGTCTCCTTGGGAATTAGTCTATTTTGTATTATATCTGTATACTGCATAACCCTAAGATATTATTGAAAATATTGATTTCAATATACGTAGGTCTAAGGAGGCTACAGATCATGGGTCCCTGTCAGTAACACTACATGGGGAGTCCCGTGATGGGGGGTGCCCAACGATGAGGACAAAAGCCACGTTTGCGTCTATGTTGAGTTCCCCGTGTTTGTGGAAACCACGAAATCTGGGGGGCTACTTCTTTTGAGGTGTATTTGTCTGAACCATGACGCTCTGCAAACATTCAGACTTGACTTTAACTAGTGGCATTGTCTTTTGTTCCGCCAGGTTCACCGAGGAAGTGGATGAGTTTCGCTTAAGCACAGCTTTTACAGACAGAGCCGCTGCTGAAGGAGTTTCGTCATGCGCGTTGGCTCCTGTTGCAGGAGGGTATAGGCTGCGCAAAATGCCCCAACCTCCTCAAAGATGTACATATCTATCTATATTTATATACACATGTAAACTGTCATATGGCCCTATTAGGGTGATCACTACCTACTAAACTGTAGGTAGCTGGGGTTACAGGTAAGCCCTAAACCCTAGACCCTAAGCCAGCCTAGGATGGGTTTGCTTCCGCGCAACGGGTCTTTGCCCGCAAGATGCCACGGTGCAGCAGTCGAAGAGTGCAAGTCTCGAAACTTTTGCATGTTTTTTTGGTGGGTGTGCAATATTATTACTGTTCGTATTATTTTTATTGTTATGACTACTATTATGGGGGATGTCGCGGGATGGTTTAAGGGGCGCCTTTCCCCCTTTTTAAGTCTGCTGCACCAGCAGAGAAGTGAGATGTCTAGAGACAGGTATCAGGCCGGGTTTGAGTACGGTGTCAAACTCGTAGAGGGTTTACCCTAACACTCTTGGACCTCAGAAATGGGATCCCAAACCTTAGCCCCCAAAGCCCAAACCTTGCCCCAGAAAGCCCCAAATAGTCCTAGGAGCCTTAGGGTAGAGTTTAGTTCTAGGCTGCTGTCAGTACAAAAAGGCAGGTCTTCCCCGCTCAGAGACTGCAGCAGGCACTCCTGACTCCTCGAAAATGTGGGTTTAGGGTTCAGGATTTAGGGTTGAGGGTTTAGGGGGCCGAGTCTTTTAGGGTTCAGGGTTTGATCCCGAAACAGGACTTCCCCAACCCATGATGCAATGTCAGAAGCTAAACAAGATTACAACAACCTTACTCACTTCAAAAAGGTTGTCTACACAGAATATGAGATACTGTCTAAATTCCTAGCATTGTCCTTAATAACCTCTATAGTAGTCCTTCATAAAATTCCCTTTATAACCCCGTTTAAGGAGTTTAGGATGTAATTCATATGGTTCCACATTGGCTCAGTTTATAAATTTTCGGAAACATGATGAAGTGGCCTGTGAAAAGTAAGACTGTAGCCCTTAAAAGGCAGTCGTGAGGAGGTTCCAAGTAGCTTGGTTCAGGGTTCGCTCCCCAAACCCGAAAGGTCCCAAGGTTTCATTCTCTTCTTATAGGGCCTAGGGTTTAGGATTTTGGCTCCGGAAACTCTACTTGGAAATTATCTTATCAGGGTATACTTCTCATGGAGGATCTTATATGTCAGCCATAGTTACAGTACTGAGTTTAGGAGCAGTAGCGCGTATAGTAATAGGAATCGTCATGTTTGTTGGTCTGGCTACTAGTTATACTTACACGCAAGGATCGCTTTACCTTGTTGTCAACCTTATTCCGTCCCCGCTGGGGCTACAGCACCTCTTTGTTAGGCTCAGGTTTTTGGCAAGTAGGACAGGCAGACAAGTTTTCGAGTTTAGAGTTACCAAAACACAGAGGTTCATGCTACTGAAATAAAACACTCATGCGTCCCAAGGCTGCAACCCGCCAATTAGACCCTAAACCCTAGCACTGAGTAAGGAATGCAGACTGTCATGGGGAGACTCTTCGTACTTCTGGATTCAAGTAGACAAGCTTTACTGGCTTCTGGTGGGTGCAGAGGGAGCTAGCTAGAGTTTTTGCGAGCAAAGTTGTGTTTAGAGTTTAGGGCATGGGAATTTTTACTTCTTTCCGTGGAGAGGAGGCAATACCTTATCATTTAGGAGTATACACCAAATGGCTCCATAAACCCTAAACCCTAAACTCTAGTCCTCATTGAAGTGGTATTGGAACTCAGTTGCTGACGCCCCAAGGAGTTTCCAGAGAAGGACGAAGACGAAGCTGATGACGGGGACGAGGATCTTTAAGGAGCATACTACAAAAGTATGTTAAGCAAGGATACTCAGTCCCCACTGTAGAGTAAGAATCTATCCTCAAAGCCTAAACCCTGAACCTTAAATAGTATTTGGCCTAGTTGCAGGGGCCGAGTTCCTAGCTTCTCGTGGTCAGGCCAAAGAAAGCCTGCACGTAATCGCCGGACACTGCTTGGCACGCATTTTGTTCCCCTAGACCTCCGGTCTACTGCACTTCCCTTCAGTTAAAGTTAAACTGAGTATCTTCTAGGCAGGAGTGAAGTTAGGGGGGTCTAGGTGCGGCTTGCCCCAATTCCTGAACTCTTGGTCTACCCAAACATCACAATGATGGTAGGAGGTCTCGGGAATTCTTGTGCGCGCATATCAAAAATCCTGGGTCATATCGACCATATGCGAATTGCCAAGGCCCACCTGTAAATGATTCCACTTGGTCAGTTCATCACTGACAAGTGTTGGTTTGTCGCACAAGCAGGCAAACAGGGCTTGAGACGCCCGAAACACTGGCGGAAGAAATTGATGCTGCTGAATGGTTGGGTTCGATGCAGCACTCGCTTAAACAAGGAAGGAATCACCCATGCAGCAGACTTTCTACCCCCCAAGTTGTAGCCTCAGAAATGGAATGTCAGCCGCTGAGAGCTCTGTCCGTGTGAATAGCTGGCCCACACAAACTCCAATATGAGCTATATTCGAAACTCCTTAGCGGGGAGTTATATACGAGATTTTACAGGGGTGTACTATAGTGGTTATTAAGGGGATACTAGGCGTTCTGGCTACAGCTCATATGGGACTTTCGCAGGTTGGGGCTAAAAAGGTCAGGGCCCGAAAATTTACCAAAGACTCAGAGGCACAAATGGCTGACAAGAACAAATGTACATTCCCGGTTTATAGTCCCCCTCAAGTAGATAGAATATAGGGTTATATAGGGGTTATATAGGGGGAAAAAATGGAAACTAATATTAGGGTTTAGGGTTTCGGGTATAGTCACCCTTAAGTAGATAGAATATGGCTTTGGGTATGTTATAATAGGATCCCCATATACCCCATATTCTATCTACTGCAGGAGGACTATAGGTACAAGCTTGCAACTAAGATCATGTCATGTTTGCCAACTTCCAATCGCTGAAATTTGGCTTTGGATGTTGCCCTGTACCCCTGCTGCTGGTTCGGGGGCAGCACCCAAGCGCTGCTTCGTCAATTGTAGGCTGAGGGTGTTCAAAGGTGCTGGCACGAAATCCTGAACGACATTGCCTAGCACGTGGCGAGCACATTCGTCAGTGCGCTTAATTAGACGGGCAGGACGTGCGATCTACCACCCTGTACCAGCTTACAGGCTAGGCAGATAACCTAAGTTTAGGGTTTAGGGCCTTGCCGTGTCAAGTAGACTGAGGCCCCAACGTGGCATCTTATTCTTTGGCAATGAAAGCCTGTGACCAAGGCCCGCAGACAGTTTGCCTGTTTTGGAGGGCTCAAAAGACTGTATGGTTCAGGTTTGGGGTGTGGCGTTTAAAGTTGAGAGCTATGTTACCATGATATCAAATGTAGACAAACATCACAAACAACACGTTGAAAGCAACATGGAAATTGGGGTTGTATGGGATGTAAGGGACTTTAATTTCAGTTTTCTGGTAACTTAGGTTACGTTCCTAAACAGCCTAGAGGTTGGGAGAGAGCTTTTGTGCAGGGCTTGGCAGCAAGGGTTTAGGGTTCTGGGGTTTAGGTGTTTAGGGTGTAGGGGTTTGGGGTTCGCATTGTCATGGCTTTAGCGGAGACACGGCGTTGAGACAAGGCGTGGAAGGCCTAGAGTTCACAGGGCAAGGGCCAAAGCCTTCTCTTTTTCCAGGATTGGGAAGTAATGTAGGCCCGTGATTAATAAGCCCCCTACCTTTCATAGGGGTTATACAAGGGATCCTAATATCAAGGCTCTTAAAAGGAGGGGGTTTATGAATCAGGGGTCCACATTAGTCACCGCATGTCGGCTTGTGCCGGCGAAGATGGTTTTTTCTACAAGCAGCTCCAAGAGTCGACCTTTTGCAGTTTGGGGCTTTGGGTTCCGCCTGACTATGTTGTTCGCCAATGCAGAAATCTGAGAAGTTGAAGGCAAAACGTTT
Organism: Symbiodinium pilosum; assembly: GCA_905231905.1. Lineage (NCBI taxonomy): Eukaryota > Dinophyceae > Suessiales > Symbiodiniaceae > Symbiodinium > Symbiodinium pilosum. Next base: position 15,352 of record CAJNIZ010012425.1, on the reverse strand, counting down.
TGTGCATTCTTGAATTATTGTTATGATTATTGTTCTCATGAGTATTGTTACTATTTTCATTATATTTTCCAGTGGGTCCAGGTACCTAAAGCGCTCTAAAGCACTTATCAGGTACCTGGACACTCTGAGTTCCACGCTCGAAGCCAGATTCCCTCCCGCACACCCGTAATGAGCAGCCCCAATCAGCATCAAAATCCTTTTATTACCTGATCCCGAAGCCTAGAATCCATGCGATTGTCTTATGTAATTCTTCGTTCCCATCACTAAGTGGGGGGTTACCGGATATCCCTCAGCACAACCACCCTAAACTCTAATCCCGGCCCGGTCCCACCGTAATCCCTAGACCCGGTAAAAAGGAAGCGGCTAAACCATCAATGCTGTCCCAAAATCGCGGGACCCCAATAGAGACCCCCAAATACTGCATATGCCCAATTACCGGATCCCCCAGAAAGGTAGCCCTAATTGTGAGAGATCCCCCTAAACCGTAACCCCTAAACACTAAGTCCTATAATTCTAAACCCTTAATCTCGAATCCACCGAACCCCAGATGGTCTTTGGCCGCTGGGTCTGGGCCTGCTGGATCAGATGACCCTTTGGCCGGTTCAGCATCTTTTTGTTGGGGTTCAGGCTCTATGGTTTAGGGTTAAGGGCTTCGGTGGCTTTTAAGAGGCCTCAAGATACACAACAACATGTTATAATCCTTGAGATGGGGTCTATATACAATACAGTTGCTTAAAAAGAGGTCCTAACCAAAAACGTATGCTACCTTATGACAATTTTCGGGACAGGTAGTCTGAACAACTACCATATAAGGTATGGTTTTGTTTTGATATTTGGTGGGTGCACAGGGTTTTCTAGGACAAATGCTGAGTCTGCATATTTGGGGTCCAACTATAGTTCTCAAGAAACCTTATCACCAGGTATAGTACGGCCCCCACTGCTTGCAAACGACCTTCAATGTCAGATGTGATTTTGTGTTCAGTTCTTGTGCGGGTAGGCAGGGCCCAATATAGATGTGGTCTAATGACGGCGCCGCGGTGTCCTTTTGGGCAAGGCCATGAATAGAACTTCTCCCTGTACCATTTCTGTAGGTTGCACAAAGACTTCGAATAACTCACTTTGGGGGCGTTCTTCCTGCAACAAGGAAGCATGACGTAAGTTAATCGGGAAATCACAAGTACCGCGGAGCTTGTGCCGAGGGCGGGCTTGGGCAAAGCATAGCTCATTCGCACCAGAGCATAACAACGGCTTCGAGCCTTCAAGCCTGAAACCCTGAACCTTTAGCTGTGAACCTTACACTCTAAGCCCTACATGGGGGTTTCCCAAAATTAGGGGTACCATTTTGGGGGTTCTTAGAATAAGGACTATAGAATTTGGGGGTTTATATGAGGGTCCACCTATTTTGGGAAACTACCACATGGTCCACAGACCCTATACAATCCGTAAATCCCTAGCCCTACACGGCAGACTCAAGCAGCCACGGCCAGGAGAAAGGAGGCGGTGTGCGGCCCGGCCCACCAGCCCGTGGTCAGTCAGGAAGTCACATCCTCCATACACTCCTCCAAAGTAACATAGAAACCCATATAGCCCCCCTTTAAAAGGACGGTAGTGTTCACAGGGCCCTTTTTGGGTTTCTGTTAGTTTCCAGGAGGGTACCTTTTTAGGTCTGAGGTTTAGGGCTTAGGGGTTAGGGTTTGAGGCTTAGGAATTAGGGTGTAGGATTGTAGGATTTAGGATTCAATTTTCTGTAGTCTCCTTAGGAATACTTGTTATTTTTTGTTCCAGTATAGCCATAAGGAATTATTACAAATATCTTTATTGTAGGTCTAAGGTGACTACAGTTTTAGGGTTTAGGGCTCAGACCAGGGACTGCCACTTTTTGAACGGATGTTGAACGGATGTTATGTGAGCTATAGTCTAAACTCCTTGAAGGGGTTTTATACGCATTATATAGGGCTACTTTCGGGGGCGAGGGGGATATTAGGAGTTCAGACGATGGTTCACGTAAACTTTGAGCATTTTTGCTTCTTCTTGAAGGATACAACTTGGGTGGACCCCCACCCAGTAATAGTGACTTTAGGATATAAGAGGGATTCTAGTAAGGTCCTTTTACATTATATTCCTATTATACCACTATTACAGGGTGGGGGTCCTCCTAAGACTAATGCTCAGGTTTAGTTCAGGCTAAGTTTCATCTCGGACCTGTACAAGACAATCAGATCCTAGCGTCTGCATAGGACAAGCAGGGACTTCTCTTGGTGCTGACGGTGAAGGACTATCATGTCTGTTATTATTGCTATTATTGTTATTTATATTTTTGCTGTTCATACTACTATCACTTTTATCATCATTACGACTAGTATTACTGATCCAGTCCTTCAAAATATGTTATGTTTGATTGGGTCCCTGTATTCTATTTGTAACGCTGTATATTCTTAGGGTACTTTTGCCCCTTATGCTGAGAGACTCCCATGGGTAGCAGTTTATTTCTGGATATTATGGTACCACTTATAGAGTAGAATTAAATCCTCTTTTTGGGGTATAATTATAGTGTTTTATATAAGAAATATGATCTTATTATGTTCAATCACCCAAGAACATTGATCCCATGTCACGTGCGAACAGGTTGTGTAAAGTAACGTGATGTCTTGAGCAGTTTTACAGTTGATAGATGGAGTCTAGCCTGGCTTGGGACTTGTGCGGCCGTGATGACTGTACATTTTGTCGTTGGGGCATACCAGAGTGCAAGATTTCCTGAATCATCCGTCTCACACTAGGACAGAAAGACTGAAACATCGGGTTTAACGTTGGCGACGCTAGAGGGGCTACTGTTCGGATGATCTTTCCTGCCATGCCCTGCTAACCAGAACAAGACTTAGACCGGGGCGGCCAGGAGAATTGCTACAGGCGAGGAGGCTGCAGGCATCTGCTGTCAAGAGTATGTTGAGGTGCATCCGAACACTGTCACATACAACACGTTCATCAGCCTCTGCACGCAGGCATCCCGCGAGGGCATGGGCTTTTTCAAGTGCAATTATCGTAGTAATAGTCATAATCATAACAATCACAAGGATACTTGTAGTAGCAATATTACCAGTAATTATACCAATCATAGCAGTACTGACGCTTGGTTCTGGTTGGATGTTCTGTTCAGGCGTGTTTTTGCCCCAGTGACAGGCTGAGGAATTCAGGGAAGAAACCTTGTGCCCAAATTGTTTAGGGTTTAGGGTTGAGGGTTTATGTACCTATATGGTATATACCTAGGGGCCAAAGGGGCTCCTAGATACTTACCTTCGCGCCCAAGTGTATACTATAATGCTACATGGACCCGCTTGGGGTGTGTCAAGCTTTGGGTGATTACGCAGGTGCGGGGAGATCCAGATCTGAGGGCAGAAGTGCAGTACACGCCTGAGATATAAGCTATAGTCCAAACTGCTTTAAGGGGGATTATGTAGGGGATTACATAGGGGAGTATTATAGAAGATATTTACGGGAGATAAGAGAATTTTAGCCTTATAGCTCAAAAGATATTTTCCAGAGACAGGGGAGGGGCGTAATGTGGGCCCAACAGTATTCTGATCATCAGGATGGGGATGCGGGAAGAAGGACCCCTGATTTCATGAATCTTCCCCAAGACAATATGAGGCCTGACCGTGAGAGGTTAATTCCATATCCTTGTTGGGACCTTTGCTGCTGGGCTTCGCTGCAGAATGCTGCAGAACCTAAGGCCTCCCCAAAGTGGTGGCAACATAGAAGCAATAGTGATATAACAGGAATGTAGGAGGACGCTAAGGTGATCACCGTGATCCCTCATAGTCATTTTCACTGGTTGGGGGGGGGGGGCACTCCTAAAGCATCCACGTCGTGCGGTCTTTAGTTATCACTGTCCTCCCATTGCCTCATCAACGGGGCTTCCTGGGTAGATTTGACGAGCGGCTTACAACAAGATTCCGCATGGCCAAATTCATCCAAACCTTGTTCCTGCTAACCTAGGATGAGTTAGGTGTGCTGATGGGTTATCCTATGTATCCTGGAAGTTTCCTAAATAAGGTTTTTGTTGTACAAAGGTTCCAGGAAAATCTGAGCATGCCGCTTTAGGATACTGCAGGTACACCATATATCTAGACCTGACCTGGAATTTCCATCTGCGCCCAAACTTGCACCCAAAATGCTGCGACTTAAGCTTTAATGAAGACGCCTGAAAAAAGCAAACGCGTAGTTCCTCTATAGTCCTTGCATAACTCTAGCATGGTATGCTCCAAAAAAACTGTCTAATTTAGCCCCTACATGACACACTTGCCATTGTGCTTGTTCTATACATGCGCCCACACCCAAGGAAACAACCCTCAACCCTCAACCCTATAAACCCTAACCATATGGCCTTTGAGCTCGTAATTCATCGTCCCACGCACCCCAAACGCTAAACTGCCCTAGAGCAGCTACTGCCAACAGCCAGCCTCAATGCCCATAATGCGCCAAGAAGTCTCCACAATTAGGTTCAGGGTTTAGGGTGCCTTTCTAAACAATTCTAAGCCGGGTGCAGCAATTTGAGAATTGCCGCAATTTGCCCTATAGCTCTCACTGGTTTGCACTAGTGCAGACGTGTGGCAGGCTCAAGCCTAAGCCTTGCCCAAGTCCCGGCAAGAGCCCCAATTCTTGACAGGGGGGAGTTCCCGAAATTAATGGCGCCCTTTCGGCAATCTCTATACTACAGATTATAATATTTGGGTCCATAGTGGGGACCCCCTTTTCATGAAAACTACCAACTATCCCAAAATCCAAGTAAGCCCAACACGAGAAGATCATAAATCGGAACACTACGAACCCCTCAGCTCAAAGCAACTCTAAAACATAGGGTTTAGGGTTTAGGGTTTCGAGTCCTAAGGTTCACCTTCGCACACAAACCGCTCAAGTGCACACGCAGACGGGTCCTAAGCGCTAGCACCCGAAAGAAACAGTACACTAACTACAGCACTCTGAGCTCCTGGGGTTTAGGGTTTAGGGTTTTCACTCAAGCCCTTGACATGAACTCCTGAAATCTGGAGCCCTTCGCCCCTCAACCCCAAGATTATTTGACTAAAGGTAGCCCTTCATTCTTGGAATTGAAGCACTGCAAGACTATACACCCAAAGGCCTAAATGATTTTGAGCTATAAGCCATAAACCGCAAACCTCAAACCCAACCCAAAACCCAACATGATTATGATTTGTAAGCCAAAACCCTACATTACTTTGATTCATAGGCCCCAAACCCTACATCATTATGATCCATTGATTTATAAGCCCTGCGCACTCTAAACTCTCCAAGTAGGCCCAGCGCTGGGCCGACGCAGTGGCGTCACTTCATCAGCTTCAGGAAGAAGCCCTCAGGCTCAGCGCAGGTCTTGATAAGAATTTGCGTAGGGTATATGGGAATTTCCCCAAAATAGTGGATGAAAGGCAACTAAATAGGGGTTTACGGCTTTAGGGTTTAGGGTTTGTTGCAGAAGGTTGAGTTTTCCTTTGTACCCTTAAGGTTTGGGTCCCAAAACCATGGAATAGGGCCCTTAATACGGGTATTTGGGACCCAAAAACGAGGGTTGCAAACATTCAGGGTACAAACTTAAAGTCTTTGAGATAAGAACGTGTGTAGGGTATATGGGAGTTTCCCAAATTAGGGGCGACAGGCAACTGCATAGGGGTTAGGGCTTAAGCGCCGGGAGTTTCCCAAAATCGTGGGATGGGTCTAAGGAAAAAGGTTTACCATGGGTGTTGCGGTTCGGTCCG
>CAJNIZ010012414.1:58928-75922 GCA_905231905.1 Symbiodinium pilosum | reverse complement strand
AATACTTACCCAAACCATAAGGGAAATTACTACTACAGAAACCATACTTTGTACCATATAGGTACTTTGGACCCTTTGGGTCTCAAGCTCCAAGACCACTCCCGGGCTTTCGATCCCGGCTGATGGGCTTTGGGTTTGGGGCTTAGGGCTTACCTGAACCCCAAAAGTATGTAAAATACTGGCCTTTATGGCTGTTATTATGGGTTTGGGGCTATTATTTTACATGCTTTTGGGGTTTAGGTAAGGTTTGGGGTTTGGGCGCTGAACTGAAGTCTCATGGAGTGCGGCTTCAGGCTCTTGACTCTTAAGGTCCAGGGTCGAACGCCATACATCATTTCGCCGTTCTGATTTGGGGATCAAAACTCTATCCTCGACAATCTTTTTGATAGCGCTACCTAAACCCCCAAAAGTATGTAAAATAATAGCCCTAAACCCAGAATAATAGCCCTAAAGGCCATAATTTTACATACTTTTGGGGTCCTAAACCCTAAACCTTAAACCCAATATAACCCCTAAACCTAGTAGTTTCCATTTTCTTTTCCATGATTTTACATACTTTTGGGGTCCAGGTAGAAGCCACTCGTTATCTGCTTCAGCTGCGAAGCAAGCGTGCGGCAGTGTGCCAGGAACTCCAGGATGAAGTTCTTGACGCCTGGGGGTTTTGGGGTTTAGGGTTTAGGGTTTAGGGGCTTAGGGTTTAGGGTTTAGGGTTTAGGGTTCTGGAAGTGAACGGCTTTCTTCGGCGGTTTCTTACAAATTTAGGGTTTATGATTTGTAGGTGTAAATTCCTACGTTTAGGATCTTAAGCTGTTGAAGCCTAGCGGTCAAGCTTGCAACGGCCCATGTAGGTTGAGTGAGTTCAGATATCCTCGTCTAGCAGGAAAGGCCAAGGAATTCCAGGCCCAAAGTGCGTGGAGTCTGACCTGCATCCTAAACCGGAAACACCAAACCCTGAACTGTGGGGCTGCAGCCAGAACGCTGCACGAAGTTGATCCGAGGTTTGAGTTTAGGGATACCAAAGAACCGGAAAAAATATCTAGAGTTTCAAGGTTTTGGATTCAGGGATACAAGTTCAGCTTTAAGGCTTAAGCTTTTGCCTTCGAAGTTTTAGGGTTCGTGGTCCCGGACAAAGGGGTGTTCTATAATTCTGACTAGTTACCCACGCCAAACAATTCCGGGTCACGACGTTCTTACTGCTCAGACCACTTGGATGTTGCCAACAAAACGACAAGTACGCCCCCACCCCGAAAACCTACACCTTAAACCCTAAACCCTTAACCGCGACTGGAACTGTAACTCTAAAACTGAATACTCAGATCTTGGATGTATGGGGCAGGGGAGTGTGTATACCGCACATCCTCATGTCAAAGAACTTCCTTGCTGAGTCGCCTCGTGATTACCCAAGCCTTGAACCCTAAACATGTCGCTGCTTTGCATGCAGGTCTTGTGGGATTCCAAGACAGCAGTGGGTTTAGTGTTGCCAGATCTGAGGCCTCCCATGCAATATGTTGGGGTTTAGGGTTTAGGGTTTATATCGAGTTTAGGGTTTAGGGGTTCTGGCAAAGAATAAAAGTAGCCACCCCGAATGGAACCACGATATGCTTAAGCGCGAATTGCCGAGCCCCAAGGCCGTGCAAAGTACACCCTTAACACAACAGGGTTTCAAGTGTATAAACACCCAAAGTATGTAAAATGATTCCGTGTTGGGCTACTTTTGAAGATGTTCGGCGATCAATTGGCACATTTTTGGGGCCCGGGTAGAGTTTAACATGGGACAATCCGATCCGCAAACTGCATGGAGAGGGTTGGTTTAAGCGGCTGTCCCGTTATCTAAACAAGAGGTTGTAGGTTTAGGATCCTAAGCCCAAACATCGTAAACTTTATACCTCAAATCCCCAAACCTAAACCAGGACTTGCGAAAGGTTTCAGGGAATGGGAGGATTCTATAAGAAGTGTTCTAGCAAGTACATTCGGGCGACGCCAGTTGAGTAGCATTTTGAGGCGGAACTCCACTCCCCAATATGGAGTCAGACTACGTCAATATGAGTCAAACAACATTCTCCCTTTAGAAATAGTATGTTATAAGACGAGTACAATTTGCCGGGTTCAACTATGCAAGGACTCTATCCCTCTGGGTCTGGGGCCTGGGCATTGCGTCTTACAACGCAAACCTGCAAACCCTGAGCATTGTCCTAAACCCTAAACCCTAAATCGTGTGTGGTTTCGGGTCTGGGGGCTTTAGGGAGGGTGAGGACACCATGATACCATACCCCAAGCCCTATAAAGCATCAGGTTGAGTTGTTTGGCTTTTCGGCTTACTTGTAACCCTAATTACCTAAAGCTTTATAGGGGTTATACCTACAAATAAACGGTGAGCAGTAAGCAATCCTACGCTTTAGATAAGTCTTGTTTGGTGAAAATCTGGTCAGAACCATCGCCTTTCCATCCTGGAAACCCCTAAACCCTAAACCCTAAACCACTAAATCCCACACCGTACTGTAAACCTCCAACCCTGAGCTCAAACCTCCCACACGGTTTAGGGTTTAGAGTTTAGGGTTTAAGCATTTGTTGTCTGTGACTGCTGTATACCGCTAACACCCTTGTGCTGAAACGAATATGCTAAGCGCCCGATTACTTTACTTAATTGTTCAAGCACCAGACACCATTTGACCTTTGTTAGTATCTGTGACCCAACAATGCTTATTGGTCAGTTAGCCCCTTAACGCACTTTTATATGCCTCGCAATCCCTGATTGGTCACACATCCCTAACTTGCCGCAAGGTTTTTGGGAAACGAAGCCTATGTGTGAGTGGGAGAAAGTGGGCACGCCTGCCAACACATGTGAATGCACATGATGCAGTGCTTCTGCACCTATCCCAAAGGGTCCAAGGACCCAAATAATAGGATTTTAGGGCCCAAATACCACACATATTATAGTATTAGGGCCCTAAAACCCTATTATTTGGGTCCTTGGACCCTCAGGGTATGAAAAGTATGCAGCGCGGACCTCACAACTAGGCCGTCGCGCTTTCTCAGCAGATCTTTGCGAGCTGCTCTCCAGAGTCACAGTTTGGCTTCAGCTGTGCTTGCCAAACGAAACTCTGCCAGCTCTGCACGTAGAGGAGCACTCAGGGGAAGATCCCACATGATATGCCGGACAAGGTAATGGAGAACCAATTGAAAACTCACGAAAAGATAATGGATAACATATGAGGAGCAGATGTCCTGCGCTCGATGCAGGAGTGCAAAAACTGCAGCTCTCAACGGCTGCACATTCCACTCCTCAAAAGCGCGCCGCCGCTTCTTGAGAAGGAGTGTGCAGGTCTATTGCACCCTGGAACTTCTCCTTCTAAGCCATAAGAAGCCAAAACAGTAGAGCAGAAGAAGTTCTCGTGAATCCAACAAAATTACCCCCCCACTCCAGCTCTCCTCACCCTTTCTGCCTCTCCAGCAAAGCATGCTCACGAAGAAGGAACCCGGAAACATGTGCGAAACCATGTGGGTCATTGCCGCACACCTTTTTGAACAAACTCCGAAGTCCGTGCCAAGCTTAAAACTAGCAGAAAACCACGCGGCAAGTTATGTAGCTGCATGGCTCTAATGGTACCTATCTGTTTCTGCAACGACTAAACTAAACCCCAAACCCTGAAGGCTAAATATGAACTCCAAAAATGTCAGCACTTAGCCCGAACCGCTAAATCGAAGGCTTGCCGTACCGCACGAAGAAGACCCTATGAGTCCGGGGTTCGGTAATTCATTTCTGTCCCTTACCACCCCAAGCCCTAAACTTCAGACAGCTCTCCGACCCTAAGCCCTGAACCCTGCACCCTAAACCAGATGAGCCAAAGTCTAAACTCCTGGTATCCCCCTTGACAAGCCCTATAGTATTCCCCTATGTAATCCCCCATATAACCCCTTTCAGGAGTTTTGACTATAAACCAAATCAAGACAAAGGGCCATCTGACAGATCGTAGAATTCCAAGACAATGACCAGGCGACGACATACGTCCTGTCCTGCAAGGATGGCTCCCCAATCCCTAAAGGTCCAAGGACCCAAATAGCAGGGTTCTAGGGCCCAAATACGATAATATTTATTGTATTTGGGCCCTAAAACCCTCTTATTTGGGTCCTTGGACCCTTAGGGAATGGAAACAACAATTCTTGTTCCAGATTTAGGGATTACCTGGACCCCAAAAGTGTATAAGATAAAGGCCTTTTGGCCTATTATTGGGGGTTTAGGGCTATGTGTTTACATACGTTTGGGCTTTAGGTACGGCTTAGCGCTTAGGGTTCATGACTTCGGCTTACCAGCTTCAGGTGGGATATTCAGTCGGGTAATTATGACCACAAGCGGAATAAACTTTATCTCTGAGGGGGCCCAGTACTCAGAGGCCGTAGACTTGAAACGATTCAGGATGTAAAGTCCCAGACAATTAAACACCAGCCTTCAAACTCCTCGCTGAACCCTACTTAGTCCCAAACAATAACCTCTAAATCCTAACCCTTCGACTGTGCGAGCACCACCTGGAGATTCATGGAACTCACTTCTTAGAGTTATGGTTGCTGCTTTGTGGCTTGAGGTTTGGCTGAAATGTTCAGCTAAACCTTAAACCGTACAGCCTATAACGCTAAACCATGTGAGCTACGGACTAATTGAGGTTGGGGGGGACCTATAGGGGACTATATAGGGCTTTGGGGGGACCTATTAAAGGATATACCACAAATTCAGTCCAGGGCTCATGTAAATGTGGCTTAGCATTACAAAGGGAGTGTAAGGGGATACTACTCGGAACTATTCCGTCTTCGTCAGTATACCTTCCCAGGTCCTACGGATTATTGGGGTTTAGGGTCATGTATTAGGGTTTAGGGCCATGGGCTTTAGTTATAAGTTCTATACCTATAAGTTAGTTTAAGATATGGATGTAGGGATTAAGTCATGGGCTTTAGGGTTCCAGCCTTGGCATTTAGAAGGATAATTATTCAACTACACTCCCCCAAACAAACATGGAAACCCATACAGCCCCCTTTAAAGGGACTGCAGTCTGTACAGGGCCCTTTTTGGGCTTCCATGTCAGTTTCCAGGAGGGTAGGGAGCCCATCCATGTCGACCCGAAGCTAAGTAAACTCTGAGCAGGGTTCAGGGCTTTAGGGTTTAGGGTTTAGTTAGAAGTGGCAGACACTGCTAGGGTTAGGGCTTAGGATAAGCTATGTGCCCAAGCCAGAAGCCCTAACTTCCCTAACTCAATATGGGTGGTTTTCAAAATTATGGTCCCTTTTTGGGTACCCTAAATATTAGGTGCCGTATTATAATGGGGACCCAAAAAAGGGGACCATAATCTTGACAACTACCCATATCACTACAACCTCGCACACTCTGAACCCCTGGATTTGAGAGCGCCCTGAATTATCTGGACTCTGCAACTGGCTAGAACATGCCATAGCTGAGGTTAGCGCTCAATGTATGATTCCTGTGGTTTACATAGCCTACATTGTAGGCTGGCTTGGAACAAGCTCTGAACCTAAAACGGAATCATAGGTAGGGCAACCTTCGTCATTCAAATCTCACAGGTTTGGGGTACAGAATGGTTTGGAGTACCAACATCAAGACCCACAAATCGCGCTTCAAGGACTCTGTAGTTGCAAATGGGGCTACTAACTTAGGAGGTAGGTGAAACTGACTGAGAAACATGGGGCACTGCTGATCTAAGGAAACTCCCATACTGTATAGATTTGGGGCTTACGGCTTGGCACCCCAAAAACGAAGCCAGGTTTAGGGTTTAGGATTTAGGGTTTAGGATTTAGGAGAGCTCCAAGCATTCTGAACGCCAAGCACTCTCCAACCCAACCCCTTAAATCCCAAAGCCCAGAACACTTTACACCTGCTACTTGGAGGGTCATGGGGACTTCGTAAGAACGTTAATAGTGGGGATTCTTGGGATCATTATATATGGCTTCTAGGGTTATTAACATACTTACTAAGTCCCCATGACCCTAAGCCCTAAACCATAAATAATATATATATAGTAGTTTCCATTGTCTTTTCCGTTCGTACTAAGTCCCCCCATGACCCTCCAAGTAGAGCCAGTAGCTGTCCTCTTGGTTGCTCCATGAGAAGAATATGGACTCGTGTGGCTTCCTCGGGTCCTTGCGCCAGTCTTGGAGATTTGGGGTTGAGGGTTTAGGGTTTATAGTCCCCCTTCGAAACTACATTTAGGGTTTAGGGCTTAGGGCATAGGGTTTAGGGTTCCCCTTGAGTAGATAGAATATGGGATATATGGGGATCTTATTATAATGTACCCACTGCCATATTCTATCTACTTAAGGGGAATATAGGGTAAAGAAGGCCGTTCAGGGATCCATTAGATGGGCTACGTTGAGTGCTTGCATAGACCTTTTTTACCTTGTATTCTGGGGGAACTTGGCAGTGTTTTGGGGTCCAAACCCCCAAGCCCTAAATCCTGCAATCGAAGCCGGACGGGTTAGGGCTTAGGACTCAAGGATTGGCAAATCTGTTGCAATCAACCATCATAAGGGACGATTACGGGGCTAGCCGTAAACCCGAAACCAAGCACAGGTAGGTGTAACTAGTAAAAAGCGATGCGGCAACACCCAAACAGAAAAACAAAGAAACCCTAAAGCCTTGAGCCTACAAAGCCCCAACGGCTCTAAACCCATTGGGCTTCAAACGCTAAACTCTAAGCCTGAAACCTGTTTGGTGGGTCAAGGATTAAGGTTTTGGGCCGCAAATACATCGACTTTTTCACTGCCTGAACCCCAAAAGTATGTAAAATACTGGCCTTTATGGCTATTATTATGGGTTTGGGGCTATTATTTTACATGCTTTTGTGGTTTAGGTGGTCTAAATCTTAAGCCTGGATCCCTTAGCTGAGGCTCGAAACCCCGAACCTGAAACCTAAGTCCAGAATCCTAAGCCCTGAGCTCTAAACCGTACCTAGGGTTTAGGGTTTAGGGTTTAGGGTTTGTTTAGGGTTTAGGGTTTAGGGTTTAGGTTTAGGGTTTAGGGTTTAGGGTTGAGCTCTAAACCGTACCTAGAGGTCCAATTGACCATAACCATGCCAATTACACAGTGGCAGGAATGCAGTACAAAATTCCGCTTGCCTGAACCCCAACAGTATGTAAAATATAGGCCTTTTTGGGCAGGTTTTAAGGATTTCGGGCTATCATTTTACCTACTCTTGGGGCCCAGGTAAACCACCCTAAACTCTAAACCCTAATTCCGCTTAATCATGGCCAGGTAGCGGTAACCCCCCATGTACCTGGTTTGGTGGGCTATACTTTGCAGATGTGAGGCTCAATCCTGTCTTAGCGTTTAGGATTTAGGGTTTAGAGCTGAGGGTTTAGAGCTTAGGGTTTATGATTTAGGGTTTAGGGTTTAGGATTCAGAGCTGAGGGTTTATGATTTAGGCTTTAGGCCCAACCTCATAATCAGGGTAATCTACCTAAGTCCAGCTGGGGGGATTATAAGTAGGGTTATGGGCCCAGTTATAAGTAGTTACTACATCCCATGAACCTTCAAGTAAACCCTAAAGGAGACAACACAAGCCGAATCGCGCTGACGCCATGATGGTAAACCCTAAACCCTAAATCCTAGACGTCCTAAAGGAGATAGCGCAAGCCGAATGGCGTTCACGCCATGATGGTAGAAACGATGCTTTGTGCCAGCCAAGGAAGGGCTGCAGCGTTGGCAACCTCAGTTTTGGGTTACATAGATGGTTTAGGGTTTAGGATGGTTTACCTGGGCCCCAAAAGTGAGTAAAATAATAGCCTAAAATCCCTTAAAGCAGCCCAAAAGGCAATTATTCTAGATACTTTTGGGTGTAGAAGGTTGAAGTTTGGAGGGTTTAGGGTTTCGGGTTAAGGGCTTGAAGGGTTCAGGGTTTCAAGATAAGGGTTTGGTGGGTTTAGGGTGTCAGTTTCAAAGTTTCTGAGGTTTAGCGTTTCAGGTTCTGGGTTTAGAGGGGTGAGGCTTTCAGGTTAATGGTTTATAGGGTTTGGAGTGAACATCGCCCCTTCGAACCAAACCGACACTCGGCCTGTTAGCCACCCCACGTGGGCCTTGCACGCCCTCACGTATGGAAGGCAAAATGCCATGGACGTCAACACAACGCTACCTACACTAATCTACAGCGGGCATAAGGTCTCTTTGCGTGACATCTATCCCTAAACCCTAAACCCTAACCCCTATGACCATCTCAAACCCTAAACATTTTGAAGTATATGCACCAAGTGCAGGCGGACACAAGGTCTGTTTCGATGAAATCTATGGCAGTCCTGAAGCCATTCATGAAATTAATTATGGCGGACAGAGGGTCTCTTTGGCTAAGTTCTACGGCAACCTTGAAGCCCTGCACCAAATGGACACAAGATCTCTTTTGCTGAGTCCCAAAGGGTCCATGTACCCTATACTTAGGTACTTGGGTTTGGGGTACTAGTAAATACAGTATACTGGTTTTGGGTAGGTATACGAATATTAGGTACTTGGACCCTCAGGGAGTTCTATGGCAATCTGCAGCCTTCAGAGTGGCTTAGCTGTTGCACCCTGAACCCTAAACTCGTAAGCCTTAAAACTAATCCCTAAAGCCGTAAACCTCTAAACCACTAAACCCTAAACCCTAACCCCCTAAACCTCTAAGCCACTGAACCCTAATTCCTAAGCCCCTAAGCCTCTAAGGCCCTAAACTCTAAACCCCTAAACCTCAAAGTGCTGCTGTGGGTTGGCGGGCTGATTTGCCATAGAAGCGGGCTTTCGGGCTAAGACGCTTTAACCTTTACCTGGGCCCTAAGAATGGGTAAAATAACAGCCCTAAATACGCTAAGAAACAACCCAAAACTCTCTGATTTTACATACTTCTGGGGTTCAGGTAAGGCTATGCAAGTAACATCTACAGTCTCTAGGGCCTAGGCCCATTGTAATCATCATTTACAGGCTTGGAGGGTTTGTAGGGTTTACAAGGCTTCGAGTTTCTAGTTTGTTGGTTTACGAGGTTTAGGGCTAAGGGGTGCAGGGTCTACATGTTCAAGGTTGGGATGTAAGGGTGAGCGTAGGATTTAATGTTTCCGGTGTGGGATTGGGCATACGGCCCCCAACAGTCAGATAGCCAGGGTTTTTCGCTCTAATTAGGGGGACTCTTTGGAGCCAAGCGTCCCATTTCTTCATTTCCTACTTGGAATTTATGGTGGAAGGTTTTCCATTTCGGTATTCAGAAACCCTTACAGCAAATCCTAAACCTTAGGGCGTTCCGAAACCCTAAACCTGAACCCTTCCAGTGCTCAGCCGTCTCTACTCAAGCACGAGTAGTGATTATGTTTTGATGGCTTTCTGGCCGAATGTGTGGGATTTACGGATGATTAAAGGAGAATTATGTAGCGGATTTTTGCTTTTGGTTTGTAGGGGGTTATATGAGAGGTACTTCCAAAAGATACACATGCTTAAGCTTCCCTGGAGATCCGATCCACTTCACTCTGATGATTCTCCTCTTTATACTGTAAACCCTAAACCCTAAACGAACCATACAAATCCCTGGCTTCCCCCCAGAATGAAATTTATTTCGGGATAATTCGGCGTAATTAAGGTTAGCTGAGGGGGAACCAAGGGGGGTAGTAGGGGAACCCGTGAGGATCCCTAACTCATCCCTAAACCCTGAGCCATAACCTCTAAATTTCACACGGATGGGATTTGGGCTTGGAGTGGTATAAGTGTAGGTGTAAAGGGCACTTGGGGTGTACAGGGTTTATCGGGCTTCCTGGTATGCAGGGTTGTTCTTTTCCCTGACAGGATTACCTGACCAACAAAACCTGCTGAAGCAGAAGTTAAGAAGATTCGGAGACCCCCTCCTAAACCCTAAACCCCAAACCCTTAACCCTAAACCGTGTCCTTCCCGGCCCCCAAAACCCCGAATCCCAAACACTAATTCCCCGATACCTAAATCTAAGTCCACAGGGCCTTTTTTTCTTTGAATAGGTTTTAAAATTTTAGGGTTTAGACGCTGAGCCCTAGAGGCACTGAGATCCTTCACCCCAAACCCACCAAAGTCCAACCCCAGGCCGCCAACCTCCCTGAACCCTGAACCCCAAACAACAATTCCACAAGACCCCAAGCCCAAACCGATCGCAACCCGCAAGCCCAAACCAACAGAAGTCCTAAACCTCGTGGGTTCAAGTAGTACCTCCCTCTATACTACCCCCCCTAGGTTCCCCCTTGATTAACCCTAATTATCCCTAAATAACCTTAATTAAGGGGGGAACCTAGGGGGGAGTAGTATAGAGGGGGTACTAGTTGAACCCATAAAAACCTCAACTCCTCGAAAATACAAAAACCGAAACCTACAAAACCCCACACGGGAGTTTCCATAACTCATGCGCCCCAGTAATTATACCCATAGCAAGGGGTTCCAGTGTCGCCCCCGCTGTTGTTTGGGGGTTTAGGGTTCAGGGATGAAATTTTCCTATCACCGCGAGATGTAGGGCTTACAACCATACTTATGCTTGTTCTAAGCCCCGCTTGTAACCCTAAAGCCTAAATTAGAGTACTTGAACCCACAAAGTATGTAACGTAACCGTCTTTTGGGCTGTTTTTTTTTTAATGATTTTGGGCTATCATTTTACCTATTTTGGGGCTCAGGTAATTTCCATTTTCTTACCCTAAACCCTAAACCCTAAACCTTAAACCCTAAACCTTCATTAAATCAAAGCCTTAAGCCTAAACTCTACACCCTAAAGCTAGGATTAGGGTTGAGGGCTTACCTGAACCCCAAAAGTCTGTAAAATAATGGCCTTCATGGCTATCATTAAGGGGTTAGGGCTATTATTTTACAAATTTTTGGGGTTCAGGTACACCCTAAAGCTAGGATTAGGGTTTAGGGCTTAGGCTTCAGGGTTTAGGAGGGTTTACCTGAAACCGAGAAGTTGGTAGAACAATTGCCATGTTGATCGGTTTTCAGGGTGTTGGGGCTATCATTTTGCAAAGTTTGGGGGGGTCCAGGTCTGGCTTAGGGCCTACCAGTTCCTTCTATTCTTTTACAATGAAGATACAGAATACTTCCTAACGAAATAAGGTTTCCATGCGCTTCTCCATTACAGTTATTCTGAGCTAAAACCACGGTGGATGCGGGTAATCTTGCACCACTTAAGACCCTGCAGTACCGGAATTCTTGCGAGATGGGGTAACTGTGGGGAAATGAAAGACTTCCTCCACCAACAGCAGGCCCACCTGAACTCCGCGTCCTAAATCCTAAGCCTGAACCCTAAGCCTGAACGTTAAATCATAAATCATAGATCCTGAATCCTAAAGCCCTAAACGCTAAATCCTAAAGCCCTACACCCCAAATGCTAAAGCCTTAAATTCCTAAATCCTGAAGCCCTAAACCCCAAACCCTAAATGCTAAAGCCCTACACCCTAAACCATAAAACCTAGACCCTAAATACTAGAGCCCTTAATCATACAGCCCTAACTCCCATACATACAACTCCGCAAAATGGCGATTATCGTAGCGTTTTTGGTGGCTTAACCTAGCAAGGTCATGTTCCTTACATAAAATACTTGACCATAAAACGAGGATATAATCTTACTCTATATTGGGTACCATAGCATCTCCAAACAAAATACCTGAACCCCCAAAGTAGGTAAAATAATGGCCCAGAAACCTTAAAACATCCCAAAAGAAAATCATTCTACACACTTTCGGGGTTCAGGCAGTCACCCTAAACCCTGAAACCTGAATCCCAAAATAATGAACCCTAAGGGGTTCAATTTCTACCCTAAACCCTAAACCCTTGTGTGGTCCAAGCTCCCTGCTCGCCGTCTTGGCCCTGATGTTGGCGCAAGAAAAGGGGTTGCTGAGACTTGGAGATACGAGTTTGGGGTTGTGGGTTTAGGGCTTAATTAGGGCTTAGGGTTTAGGATTTAGGGCTTAGGATTTTGGGTTAGGGTTTAGGATCTAGGATTTGAGGTTTTGGGTTTAGGGCTGGGGATTTAGGATTTAGGGTTTAGAGTTTAGGGTTTAGGGTTTAGTGTGACCCGAAGGCTTCGGGTCCCAGTACCTGAAGATCTGAGGTTGGACTCCCACCGCAGGGACTCGAAATAACCCGAAGTAGGTACTGCTGAACCCCCTCAAACCCTAAACTCTAAGCTGCTACTACTATAGTTATAAAAGGAATCTGGAACACAAACATGGGTGATTAATCGGGCTGCATAGTCTAGGGTTTGAAGTCTTCAGGCGCTGTGCCCGAACGGAAGGTAACGACTACACGAGTAAAACATGTAATGGCCCAAGCCTTACTGTAAAGTCAGAAAATCGTGTACATTCTTTTTGGGCCTAAGTAGAGATTTGCGTTTTGGGGTTATCTACCGGCTAAATAGCTATAATCCCATAACCACAGTTACCACTCAACTTCTATGTACATATAGCCTATAATAAATGAGTTCTTCCTTGATCTAACGCGTGCTTAGCATCATGAATACGAAGGATACCAACCCTTACGAACTTACCATAGACTATTTCAAACGGTAACCTTAATATTGAGATAAGAAGTACATAAAACTCATAAGAATATGAAATACTTCAATTTCATACTATTTTACGAACCACAAACGTGGGCCCTCAGGGCGTATTTTGCTGTAAATGAACTATAGTCTAAAGTGCTCGAAGGGGGGCTTTATCGGGGGATTATATAGGTTGTAGGGGTTAGTAAGCGGGATACTGAGAGTCCAGACTCTAGCTCAAACAACTTGGGGCCAACCCTTGTAATTTTCGTAATGTAGACTCATGATCAACAAAACCCCTGCTATTAAGGGGAGGGAGTTTATTAATCAATTAGGGGTCTACCTTAACCCTTGTAAATTCAGTAGGGCTTCTTGCTTTACAGTCATCAGTCTCTCATTTGCCTCTTGCGGGGTTGAGAGGTTCGGCGTTCAGAGAGCCTTAACGGAGCCCGGGCCTTTATTGAGGCCGTATGGAAGGGCTCAATAAGCATAACTTTGGGAAACTTCGACATGGAACCCGAAATTGATCCTTGTGCGATCCCTCTCCGTTGAAGAGGTGGCCCAATTTGGGATTTGATTGCAGGTTAACGTCTAAAAGCACGAAACGACATCCGGACTCAAAGCCCTAACCCCAAAACCTTGAACCCCAACCCCCAAACCCTACAAGCAGTAAACCTACAAGCAGTAAACTGTGACCAGGAAACCCCAGAACCCAAAAACCCGAAACCCTAAACCCTAAGCCCTAAACCCTTATAGTCCCCCTTAAGTAGATAGAATATGGAACTGCCTTATATTATAGTAAGATCCCTATATACCCCATGTTCTAGCTACTTAAGGGGGACTGAGCCCCTAAACCCAAAACCCTATATTCTATCTACTTAAGGGGATCCATAAGCCCCCAAGTCCGTCTTGCCACTGAATCCACGGACCGGGCCTTCTTTACCTTGAAGGAATTGCTGGTGCCTTCCTGGGTCTGTTGTAAGGTTCAGGGTTTAGGGTTTAAGGCTTCGGGTTTTGAGTTTAAAAGGAAAAGCTTAAAGATTTCGGCTGAGTTCATACTTCCTATGAACCTGTGGAATACCAATAACTGTAGTAGTAATCATGATCGTAATAGTAGTAATGGGAATAGCAACTAGCAATAATAGCAGTAAGCTATTCCTTCTTGTTATAGTCAACTGGTTCTCCAGAGGGCGCTTAGGCTTCAGAGCTTAAAGCTTAACGCAATCCAAACTATACACATTCTCATATACTCCCCGAGACCTAAATACCGATTGCTGATACAAGACTGCGGAATAAGCCGCTGACACTAAGCACCCCATACCCTAAACCCCTAACCCTAAACCTGAACCCGATCCTAGATCCTAATCCCTAAATCCTAAACCCTAGACCCTAAATCCTAAATCCTAAACCCTATACCCTAAACCCCGGGCCACTTCCTTAATGGGTCAAGTAAGGACCCTTCCAACCAACCCTAGCCCTCGCTTCAACCTGTTTAGGGTTTAGGGTTCAGGGTTTAGGGTTCAGGGTTTAGGGTTTAGGTATTTTAGAATAATTTCAATTCCCAATTTAAGGCCAATTTGGCACTATTCCCTATGTAAACCACCATTTAGGGTGAGCTTTAAATTGCCTGGTATAGAGCCCCCCCCCCAAGGGGGTAGTGACAGTGATCAGGACAACTGAGAGAAAAGGTATTGATTACGTGCTGGGTCCTGTACAACCCTTATACCTTAACGCCCTAAACCCTAAACCCTACGTAAACCCAAACCCTGGGACGTATGGTACAATTATGCTGCTCTAGCAACCTTGGGTCGTTCAGGTTTTCATGACTTAAGCCCTAAACCCTATCGACCAGGAAAGCGATGATCTCTTATATGAACTCCAAGCGGTTTAAGGTTTAGGGTCATTCTGAATTCAGGGCAACCCTAGACCCTCGACTCTAAACCCTGAACTCTAGACTGTAAAGCCTAATTCTCTGAGCCCTGGACTACCTTATCTACGCTAAGCCCTAAACCCAGCCTTATTGGCATCCCCATATTATGAGCTACAGTCTAAACTCCTGAAAGGGGTTTCAGGGGAGTATAATAGGGAAGTCCATTAGGGGTTTCTCGAGGGGATACTAGGAATTTCGACTGTGGCTCGTATACCCCTTTGTTAGGATCCTAAGTGTCCTTGTTTAGAATCGCTATTACGGTGCCAATCTAGCTCACATCACAGCTGTAACTGCAATTAAAACCCACCTATAACCACACTTTGGGGACTCAGCGGGCTTACATGCGAGAAAACAATACACTTACAAGTAAACTATGATTACCCCCGAACCTCCAACTAGACCCCACACATGCTGGCTCCAAACCTAGAACCCCAAACCTTCGAGTCATCAAAGGATTGATCCAGGCGTCAAGTTCCACGTACTTGAGTACCTCACGTCTAGCACAGGTTTAGGGTTTATAATAGTGTTTGGAGGGGTTTAGGGTTTATAAGGTGTCTAGAGGTTCAGGGCTTAGGAAGTTGTAGGGGTTTATGGTAACCTACACACCTAGATACATAGAACCGTACCTATGCCCCAATGATTAGTCTGCCTGCTGTCAGTCGCTAATGTATGGTTATAGCAGGGTTATCAGAATTACAACTATCATTTGAATAGAGTTTTTTGGTGGTTGGACCCAACAAGACTATATTCAGTATCTAAGGTACTCTACCCAACTCTACCCAAAGGAGGATATGTTGGGCACCGCAGTACCCTCCAACCATGCTAGAGAAACCCTAATCCCCTGAATTCTTTGGGGTTTACCTATACCTAAACCCCCAACAATATGTAAAATAATGGCCCCAAACCCACAATAATCACCATAAAGGCCATTATTTTACATACTTTTGGGGTCCTCAACCCTAAACCCCATACTTTTGGGGGCTTACCTGTAGGTGTAAGGTTGGGGGCTCAGGAAACAGAGGAGGTTTCGGGTTCAGGCCCAGGCTTCAGACAAGTTCAGGGGTTAGAGCATGAGCTGTCAAGGTTTAGGGTTTAGGGGTTTAGGGGTTAAAGTGTTGAACCGAATTGCATTCGACTCCCGGCCGACAAAAAAAGCGGCCAATAGAAGAAAGCACCCCGAGCAAGAATGAAGCAGAACCTCTGCTTGACAGGGCCTAGATATTTTTCAAATGCAGTGCTGGCCAAATTTTTCAATATTAAGAATTCGCACCTTGTATTTCCCGAGACATGGTTGTTTCGACTACCTCGTCTACCTCGTAAGTACCAAATCTATCATTCATTCACTTTTGGGTTGAGAATTATCACGCAGGCAGCAGCAGCAGCAGGCGGCTTGTGGAAGCAGATGGTCGAGAGGACACTGCGGTTGTAGTCCACATGCCAAGCTTATGTTTGACTACGGCACGGCTCTCATGCTTATAATTGTCTGGCAATCCGGAGGTCCCGAGCTCACTTCCCATTCCCTAAGGGTCCAAGGACCCAAATAATGAGATTTTAGGGCGCAAATACCATCAATATCATAATAGTTGGGCCCTAACACCCTATTAATTGGGTGCTTCCCAAAATAAATTGTGTGGCATCCCAGGCTCCCTTCCGGAACTTTGGTGGCGTACTAGCATACATGTATAGGGTTTAGGGTTTAGGGTTTAGGGTTATTAAGGCCCCCCCAATATCAACAAATGAATTCAGGTGCCTACAAATCCGGAAGATCACTTGACTTGGCAAGACTACCTTAAAAGCGGCCGTCTGACTATGATGTAATTAAGTGATCTGGGTTGACTAAAGATTCAGTTGATGTCATTGAACAATTATCTTAATTCACTAGTTATTGATTCCTATGGCTTATAAAAGGATTGTAAAAGCATGACGATTTAATTTTCAATAACCACCCACCCCCCCCCTAACATTAAGCAGTTGTCCGGGCCCCGGATTATTTAATAAGGGTGTCGGGGGGGGGAAGGGGGGGCGGGGAGCGCCGTTTCGTAGTAGGGAGAAGGGATTATATATCTGCTCATACGTGCACACTGAACACTAAACTCTGAGCCCTTAGCCTTATCATAAACGCCAAGCCCCAATCAAAGGCATACAACATATGGTGGTGGAAGCCCCTAAACCCTTAAACCGTAAGCCCCGAAACCCTGAAACCCTTAAAACCTTAAACTCTTAAACCGCAAGCCCTGAACTCGCGTCGCATGAGGGACCCTGCTCTTGAAGCCCTGTCGCGCCCTGCACAATCCTATAGGCCCCGGTTAGGGGTGTTTAGGTTTGGGTGTAAAGCCTGCAGCCTAGGCCCCAAACCCTAAACCCTAAACGGGCAAACCCCTAGGTTTCTGCGGCGGCCATTTCTCTAGCGTACGCGGAAGTCACGAAACACTGGCAGGCGTGGGACTTTAGGGACATGGGGAAAGTACGGGGCTTCCAGAATTCTGACCTGAGGGGGGGGGGGGTCAGGTCGTCGGTCTGCGCAGGCGCAGTGTTTCGTGCGAGCGAATTTCTCCAAATTTA
>CAJNIZ010012414.1:42168-53206 GCA_905231905.1 Symbiodinium pilosum | reverse complement strand
AAACCCTAAACCCCTAGACCCCACCGGTTGACCCATCCTCGCTCACGGCAGAACGCCGAACGTGCTGTCTTGCAGCTGCCGCAACAACGAGTGCTGGAACCAAGGCACCTTGGATGTGAGGTTACCTACACCCCAAAGGGATGAAAAACAACAGCCCTAAACCCCCAATAATAGCCATAAAGGCAATTATTTTACATACTTTTGGCGTTCAGGTAAGATTTCCTTGAGGGTTTAGGGTTTAGGGTTTAAGGTTTGGGCTTTAGGGTTTGGGGCTTTGGGGGTTCAGGGGTTTCGGGGTTTAGATCGGTTTGGGTCAGGGATTTGGGGCACTTCGGGTGGTCCAAGAAATCGTTCCATCAAAACTACGAACACCTGGGTTGTATAGGAATTCTCAGAGACTCTAGGGACCCCCGGTCAGGCCTTCGAGGATTTAGGCCCAGTTTTGCACACCACCCAGGCCTACGTTTAGGTGTAAGGTTAGGGGTTTAGGCCCGAAGTCCTTTACCCTAAACCCTAAGTTTGAAGTTGCTGAGGGTCCTGTAAATCAGTCGCTGTGGATCGCCATTACGTTTGCTAGAGGCTTGTCAAGAACGGAAAACTCTCTGGGCTTAGAATTCTCCATAGACTATAGACCCCCAAGAATGATCCCCATAACCCATTGCTTCATTCCCTATCACCCCCCCAATCAACGTTTGTAGCTAAGCCCAACACTACAAACTTATGTCGACGTGCTGGTTGGAATGGCAAGAACGGCTTACCCCAAGGGTCCATGCATCGATCATTGCAAGACCCTAAGCCCTGCATTTTGAAGGCCCCAATCTAGTGGCATTTAGGGTTGCTCAAAATTATGAGCCGTTTTTGGTGTACCCTAGGTAGTGAGGAATAAGGGCCCTTTTTGGCTGTTCAAGCTTATCAGCCGCTCTTACGAAGTAGGCAATAGGGGCCATAATTTAGAACAGTTACCATTTGCATCCTAAGGCTTGGATGTGGACCAATGATACAGGTCTAGGGGTGGGTTTAGGGTTTAGGGTTTAGGGTTTGGGGGTGTAGGGTTTAGGGTTTAGGGGTTTAGGGTTCTAGTTTGAAGTATTCATGGGTTCCCCTAAAACTCCCCTCTTTACTATTGAGAACCCCCTGCGCTAAGGTTAATTCAGGATAGATGGGGCTAGTTTAAAGCCAATTAAGGGGGAATAGGGGGGGAGAGTAATATGAGAAGGGAAAGCAATAGGGAAATCCATGACATATAGTTTGGAGGATTCTAGCCTCCATTTACAACGCTCAGTATTCATGTGATTGTATCCAAGGACGACAATGACTCCCTAGACCCAAAACTATAGTGTGTGCGTGTGTTTCAGGCTTTTAGAGTTTACTGATACTGTAACTTAAGTGCAAACCAACCCAAACCATGAACCCTAAACCGTAAACCTTCCGGGCAGCCACTCAGCGACTAAGGTCAAGTTCTGCAGATCTGGGGGCTTATATAGTTTAGGGTTTGGGGTTTGGGGTTTAGGGTTTAGGGGTTTAGGTATGTAGGGTTTAGGGTGGGTTGATGGGATATGAGTTGGTGTGAGCTATAGTCTAAACTCTTCGGATCCCCCTTAATGACCCCTACGATACTCCCCTACAGAATCCCCTGTATAAATAACCCCCTTGAAGGAGTTTGAGACTATAGCTCACATGCCATGAAGTCTCGACTTTCTCGGTTGCTGTCTGTCGGGGCTTCCCTATAACCCTAATTCCTTAGCTCCAACCCCCAAACTGGAAAGCGCCCGAGCTCAGAACTGGAGAAGGCAAATAAGGAAGGTGTACGGTTTAGTGTTTAGGGCTAAGGGTTTAGGGCTTAGGGTGGAAGGGTTTAGGTGTCAGCTTTCCCACATAAGCTGCACATAGGCATAGCCCTTATGTATTCTCCCATTCTCCGCATCGAAGCCGGAGACCGCCAGGTTGTGCGAAATGTGGCCGTGGCCAATGTACACCATATTGCTGGCAGGTCTTGGCCAGGACTGCCATTGAACCCTAAGCCCTGAACCTTTAAGCCGCCAGTCCGAGCGAAATTTCAGCGACATGGACGTGGGAAGGGTCGCCAGGGTACGCAGCCAGCCCATTCCATAGACTATACGGCAGCATATAAAACTGTAGGGACTTATAGGCTATGAGAATAATGTGACGATCTAGGAGCAATGTAGGAGCAATGTCCGGCTTGGGGTAAAGGATCTACAATGATGGAGGATTTATGGACAAGAAAGTGGAGAATGACTTGAAACTGGGGTTATGTAGGGCCTCATACGGTGGACTATGTAATGCAGGGGCCCAAGTAATCAGCAATAGCATTTTAATGTCTATTTGGGGTACGCTCTGACACCTGTATAAGGAATCTCGGACGGAAATATAGGCAAGCCCTAAACCCGAATCGTTTGCGCCCCGTTTCTGGATTTTTCAGAATCCAACCGTCGCTGTTGGTGAACCAGGATGCCAGCATTACACCTCTAAATCTGCATGCGTAGGTACGTTAGTCCTTGATTGGCACTTATAACCCTAAACCCTAAACCCATAGGGGCTATTTTGAGGGGATCTAATTTTTGGATCCTTTCAGGGGTCTGGGTACACAATTTTCCAAGGATATGGGAAGGGCCAGCTCGAAGTCTGTTTAGGGTTTAGAGTGTGTAGAGTTTAGGGTTAGGACTTAGGGTTCAGGGTTTAGGATTTAGGGTTTAGGATTTAGGGTTCAGGGTTTAGGGTTTAGGATTTAGGGTTTAAGGTTTAGGGTTTGAGGGCCTTGTTAGCCAAAACGTCCTGGGAAGAGACTCTTGAGCTTTGCATGTGGATGTTCAAGGAATTGCGGGCAACCTCTTACCAGGCCGTCATAAACGTACATGGTGAATGCTCCAACCACTGCGCCATTCTATTGTCTTGAGACCCGCTCTCAACCCTAAACCCTAAACCCTAAACCGTATGATGTTTCTCAACTTGTGACCCCTTCCAGGCTCCCTGGACCCCAAAAGTATGTAAGATAATTGCCATTATGGCTATTATTAGGGGTTTAGGGCCATTATTTTACATACTTTTGGGGTTTAGGTCCTACATTACTCTGCTGGTATGCCTAACTCGGAAGTTCAGGGTTTTGGGCTCAGGGTTTCGGGCCTAGAATTTAGGCAAGGGTCTAGGATTTGAGATTTGGGGCTAAGGGCTTAGGGTTTCGGATTATCTTGCAACGAAGGCTGGCAGAATACTTTGCTTCTTCTTTACTACAAGTTAGGGCCACCAAATCATAGAACTCTACTTGTTATTCACAAAACGGCAGTATGTTGTACTTAAAAGCATACCTATACCTCTGATGACCCAACCTTATGACTAGGGGGCTCTCCTTCTGGCGCTTATGGGCGCACCGGTAGAAGAGGAGCTGTCTGGAAACCTCCAAATTAACACGTTTCTTTTGGTTAGGGCAACTTTGTTCTTTGGATCCTGAATCACATCTCTACTCTTGTTTAAAGCGATATCAAGTGCATGTCCCGCAACCAAGCCTCAGGGTCCAAGGACCCAAATAGTAGAGCTGCAGGGCCCAAATACCATAATATTAATTGTATTTGGACCCAAAAGCCCTATTATTTGGTTCCTTGGACCCTTATATAACCCTTAATATAACCCGACTTAACTCATTATTGCTGCAAAGATGCCCCGCTGGGAGCGGCAACTATTAGGTCGCTCTGAGGCAAGCGGAACAAGCCGCCGCCTGTGCAGACAGGATTTTGGGTTCATTTATAGGTTTTAGGGTTTGGGGGCTTAGGGTTTAAGGGTAGGGTTTATAGGGTCTAGGATTTATAGGCTTCCTTTACAGGGTTTAGGGGAGGTTTAGGGTTCATTTAGAAACCCTTCAAGGGGGGTTCAACGGATGAATGAAGATATATACATGGACATCTAGGCATCTGCAAGAATATAAGTCTCCAGAAGGTTTAGTGTTGCCGGGCTCTAGAGTTTAAAGCTTGAGTTTACGGCGATGCAAGAGACCATAGGATATAACCCGGTGAGATGTTTCAGAAATTGTCCTTTCTGAGTTTATTGACCGTGGATATATGTAAAAAGTGGACCTTGTTCACCGCAAGTATAAGAAGAACCTTACAAGAGTCGTGTGACAGAGACAGGATTCAACCCCAAAGGTATGAAAAAGGATTGCCTTTCGGGCTGTTTTCAAGGACTTGGGGCTATGATTTTGCCTACTTTAGGGGCCCAGGTACAGCCTACCTGAAGCCTAGCTGCAACCTAAACCGCCCCAACCCCAAACCCTGCTCATGCCCTGAAGCTCAACGAAACCCTGAAGGCCATAGGCATAGTCTGTTGACCCTACCGAAACCCCTAAACCCTATAAATCCTACCCCGTAGCCTAAACCCTAAACCCTAAGCAACTAAACCCTAGAGCCTAAAAATCCTACCCCCCCAACCTGAAAGCCTAAACCCCTAAACCCTATAAATCCTATCCCCCAAACCTTAAAGCCTAAACCCCTAAACCCTGTAAATCCTACCCCTAAACCCTAAACCCCTAAACCCTATAAATCCTACATCCTACAAACCCAAGCACTCTCCAACCCTAAACAACCTAAATCCTGAACCCTAACTCCCAAATCTTGAACCCTAAACCCTAAACAAGGTACCCCATTACTCGCTAACCCAGGGGCCTGATTAATCACCTCCCTCCCCTGAACAAGGAGTTTAATAGGGATCCCAAAATTCAGGCCCATAAAAGGAGGGGGTTTCTTAATCCCATGGGTCTCCGTTACAATGGTGAATGTAGCATCTGGGTGGCGCGCCTTGGCCAAGACACGGGTAGCTCATGGTGCGCACCATGCGGAGCCAAGAACGTCAAATGCATCCTACCCTCTGGTTTAGGGTTGGGATTTAGGGTTTAGGGTTCAGGGGAGGAGTGGAAAAGACAATGGAAACTACTACGGACGAGGATATAGTCCAACAATGTTGTCACTTCCATTTAAGGTTCAATGATACTGTCCATTTGATTCTCTAGCGTTACTACATTGTTACTTGTGATGATTTTTGGATACATTCCTTCATTCCTAAGCGGAGGTAAGCATTTGGCATGATGGGTTTACGGTTTAGGGTTTAGGCTTCAGGAATTGGGGCGCAGGGCCGTGCCCCAAAACCCTAAACCCTTTCAGGGCTTACAGAACCTTCATTATGAGAATCATGGGTCTTGGGTATAGGCTTCAAGATTTTGGGCGTAGGAGATTTTCCGAGCCCTAGGAATAGACCCTGAAGCCAAATCGGAGGGAGCTGCGGATCTACAATTTGGTCTTCAAAATGGAAAGTACTCCTTTATTGGGGACTATATAGCCCGATAGTATTGCAGTCTCCATTGAATTTTCGATGTTTCTTGTCTATTTGATTTCCTGCTAGCGCTAGACAATTATTGGGCTTTGTATGGGATTTTCCCTAAATTGGGGGACTCCCATCTAGACCTCAAAGCACTAGAATCCTTATTATAGGGACCCCCCAAGAAAGGTCCCCCATTTTTGGGAAACACCCATATAGAGACTATAACCGCGATAGTAGTCCCCTGTATAATCTCCTTATAACCAAGATCAGCATTGTAGGAGGGACTTTTTGTCTGTATATATATATATATATCTCTCTCTCTCTCTCTCTCTCTCTA
This sequence comes from Symbiodinium pilosum, assembly GCA_905231905.1. Classification (NCBI taxonomy): domain Eukaryota; class Dinophyceae; order Suessiales; family Symbiodiniaceae; genus Symbiodinium; species Symbiodinium pilosum. The sequence goes on along the minus strand of CAJNIZ010012414.1, from coordinate 47,547 downwards.
ACTGGTGGCTGGTACTCAGAATGGCTGACGGTCAGAACGGTTTGGGGTTTGAGAGGGTGTAAGGTGTGTCTACGTTTCAGTGTTGGTTTCGGGTGTAGCTTCCCTATCGCTGGCTTCAATGGTTGTTGGGTCCCGTGCGTTGCGGCTGCTATTGAGAGACAGCTGCATGGAGCAGGGTCAGAGTTACAGCACAACTTTCCCCAAGCACCCCTGAACCCTGAACTCTGAACCCTAACAGGCACCTTAAGCCCAGAGCATACAAACATCAGTTTAAGGCCCAGGCTTGGGTCTGAGCGTGTAGTGTAGGGTATAGGGTTTAGGCTTTAGGGTTTGGGGTATACTAGGTTCCCCAGTAACCCCATAAAAAGGGTACCCTTTTCCCTGATGTTCACTGTGCTGGTGGGTGAACTCCCTATGACTTCACACCCTTGTGGTTGTCTCCTCTCTAGATCCTACGCCGTAAACCCTCAACACTGGACTCCACGAGCTTAGGTCGAATTCCTGAACCCCAGACCCTGAACCCTAAACCCTGTCATTTAAGCAGCCCAACTGCAGCAATTGACTGATGAACGCTACTTGGATGTTCATTATGGGACCCACCGTCCTCTAAACAGACTTGAGCCTCTAGAGACTTGAGCCTCTAGATGAGCTATAGTCTAAACTCCTAGTATCCCACTACTCCCCTACATACAGCCCTAAACCCTACACGCCAAACCCTGAACCCCTAAACATGCTCTCAATTCTTGGGATCCTGTGGTGAGTGGTACAGAGATAACGGTTCAGGCACCGACTTGAAGTTTAGGGTGCTTTAGGTTTTAGGGTTTAGGGAATTCAGTAATTTAGGGCTCATGGGACTTCAAAACTGCTTGTACTGGGCCTAAAACCCTTCTTGTCATCGGGGGAACCTACATAAGACCATTTAGAGCGATTTTAGATAGGGTTCTAGGCCCAGTTACAAGTACTTCCCAAATCCATGAACCCTAAACCCCAAACTACCTAAATCCTATAATATATATATATATATATCAACAACCCCTTTAAAGGGGCCCAGTTCAAAGTAGCTACTAAATCCCATGAACCTTTGAGTAGTGGTGCTATTTAGCCCTAAACCTCACACCAAAAAATCCGATGAGCCTTTTAGTAGTGGTGCTACTTAATCTTGGGACGACTGTTTGGGTTTTGGTCAAGGCCTGACCGCCAGAAGCAGAAAGTTTAGAGTTAAGGCTTTAGGGGTTTAGGGCTTTCGGGTAGGGGTTAAGGGTTTAGGGATTAGGGATTTAGTTACGGTTTTGAGGGGTTAGGGTTTAGAGCACAGGCCAGACCCGAAATCCTATCATAGGACGCTCATGAGAATGCATTGTGGGTCTCATTAGGAAGATTCTCTTAGCCCCATGGCTCAACTCTAAGCCCCATAGTTCTGACGCACCACCTCCTGAATGTCGAAACCTAAATCCTGCATCACAACAACTCTTCACAGAAACCCTCAAAAAATACAGTATACTCTGATCAGTGAAAATAAACGTTCCCCTTAATTATAAACCCTCCCTGGAGTGAAAATCTACTCAAAGCCAAATCGAGACCGACTGAAATCTAATTGAAACCTCATGAAACCTGATTAACATCCACTTAAAGCTTGATCAATATCAGTTACAATCTCACTAGAAGCAGTTGGGATCTAATTGATCTGGCTTATATATTCTTAGGAATATTCTATCTAAGATCATACTACTGTCAGTTAAAGCCTAGTCAAAATCTAACTAGACTCAGTCGGAATCCAAACAATGTTCATTTCAATGGAACTGAACCCAGTTAAGACCATGTTAAAATCAGTTTACATCAAGTTAACTCAGTTCAAGACGTACTGCAACCAGATAAAAGCTACTTGAAATCTTCACACAACCGTTTGAAACCTATAACTACATCCCAGCTAGTAAGAATAGAATCAAAATCAACCAAAAAACGCATCCTGATTTCACATACATTCGTTCGAATGGAAAAATATGCCAGGAATATCAAGTGAATCCCGAACTTCTTTGGAAGTTTCCCAACATAAGGGAACCCAAATATGGACCCCAATATACTATAATCCTTATTGTAGGGACCCCCCAAAAAGGGACCCCTAATTTTGGGAAACTCCCATTGGGATTCCTTATTACAATCGCCCTCGTGACCTCAGCACCCCCCTAATTCACTATTACGGGATCCCTTTTAGAGTAGTCTTGGCCCTTGCAAACGTATTTTCGAGGAATTTCTGGAATTGGGGTTTGCCTGGAGCGGAGGTGTAATTATTCGGGGAAGCGATTTGTTTGGTAAACCTTTTATGAGTCGTATAGTAGGGTGGGTTGAGATTTCGGAGCCTTGCAGGATTTAGGGTTTAGGGGTTCCGGGGTGCCAAAGGAGGATTTCCCAAAGACATAATAGATTTAAGGTTTAGGGCTTATTCTCAGCGTCCCCACATACGTATGGAGTCTTTTGAAGAACTCATACCCTGCATAAACATCTATACCCTATCCCTTTCGAGGATACCCAACCATATGTCTAGTATCTGCTACATAACAACACAGGTGCCCAAATAGATGCATTCTGGTACTTGAACCCTTACCTAAACCCCAAGAATATGTAAAATAACAGCCCTAAACCCCTAATAATAGCCATAAAGGCAATTGTTTTACATACTTTTGGGGTCTAGGTAGAACTTAATTTCATCGGTTTCTGTCATGACACAAGAGGGACGCCCGTAACAACTTCGTCAACTGTGGAGAGGACATAGGTCGACCTGCGGTTCAGGGTTTAGGTTTCAGGGTTTAGGGATTAGGGCTCAGGGTTTAGGGTTTAGTTTTGCAGGAAATCTTTGAGTCACATTTGGGAGCAAGGTGATCTCCCAAATCCTAAACCTCAAAACCCCACATCTATATACGCACTTACAGAAAAATATGCAGAAACTTATACTGGTATATGGTAATGGTTCGAAAAACTTGTCCCAAAATGGTCAATATCTAGGTTACCTGATTGGTCAGGATCCCCTTTTTGCAGAAGCGTATTCCCAATGGTCCCTTATTTACAAGGACCTGTAGGGCAACCCCCATTTGCATGCGCGCCAGTATCACGTCGCTTGCGACATATTCCTGAAGCCTGTACAGATCAGGTTGGTTCGAGCCAGTGACATCTTGGGTGTAAACCCTATTTTTGCATTAAGCCCTACACTCTAAGCCCTATCAAGGGTTTAGGGGTGGCCATCTATGGCCATTCAAGTGCCTAAGCCTTGGACCAAGCCTTGAACTTCAATCGCTAAACCCCAATCCTTAAACCCTAGGCCCTAAACTCTAAATCCTAAGCCGAAGTTCTAAACACCAAATAATGTCCTGGGAGTAGGGCTAAAGAAGAAACATGCCAGTCCGATGTTTTAGCTTATGCATCTGGGTGTATGAATCGTAAACGCTGCGGGGCAACTTGGTGATATACGAGGACTGCACCGAGAGCAGGCTACGAGGAGTCGATCAGAATCATGGAGATACTCCTACGCAATGTACCTTTGCCCTAAGCATCAAAATGCCCTAGAAACCCTATATCATATGAGCTATAATCTAAACTCCTGGTATCCCTCTTAATAACCAAACCCTAAACCCTAAACCCTAAACCTTGAGATATGAATTCTCAGATCCCCAGGGTTGGGTCTCAAGGAATTCAATTCGAGCCCATGGAACCGTAACGAAATGATGCTGCTCCAGACTGTAACTCCTGCCTTGACCCGAAAAGTGTGTAAAATAATGGCCGTTATGGCCATTATTAGGAGTTTAGGGCTATCAATTTACATACTTGTGCGGTTTAGGCGAACCTTAAATCCTAACCTAGCAATGGGTTCAGGGTTTAGGGTTTAGGGTCATGTTGCAACCAAGAAAAAGCACAAAACAAGAGATGGCACTGGCTCATGCGGCAAGATCAGGATACCTTGAGAAGATGATAAACATTATCAATAACAACCTAGCTTACTTCAAGGTTCAGTGCTGTGGATTGAAAGTGATTTTGTAAGGAACGGGGAACCGGTCCGTATAAGCGTCCATATACAATTCACGGTGAGATAATAGCTTCCATGATCTTTCCCATTCCTTCATTTCCTACTAACAACCAGCCAATAATCTAATCTAATCCTCCTAAACCCTAAACCCTAAACGCCTAAACCCTAAACCCTAAACGCCTAAACCCTAAACCCTTAAACCCTAAACCGCGCAGCTTCTTAAAAAAAGACTGGCCATGTTACAACAGCTTCGGACCCGAGACTCAAGCCAATCTGGGACTAACACTGCAACCCAGACCCCTGATTCACAAACCCTCTCGCCTTGCTAGTGATTATAATCAGGATCCTAATATCTAGGCCCTTAAAACGATGGAGGGTTATTAATCATGGGTTTTCATTACAAGCTGTATACCACTAATGTGTGCGACGGCTGTATAATTTATCTACTGTAGCAAAGAAGGATGCGGACGGTAAGGGTTGAACGAATAACAGCTTCTTGGGTTACATGTTACATCTGCCATCCAGACCTCGCAGTATCTACCACTCTTCAGCAGATACCGCAGATCATCGCTGCAGCACGATTTTCCAACTACCGAGTGAAGTAGTGACTGCTGTTGTTTGCCGAACCATGTAAGGCTATATGAGCTATAGTCTAAACTCTAGTATCCCCCTTAATAGCCCCTATAATACTCCCCTATTTGATCCTATATATGACCCCTTGAAAGAGTTCAGACTATAGCTCACAGACCCCCGTAAACTCCAAACCCATAACAGTTGCCTATATGATCCCCAGTATAAGCCCCTTTTAAGGAGCTTAAACTATAGCTCATATGTGTCCGCAAAGACCTATTACCAAATGCAGGAGGATGTAAAGCTTCCCTATTTGGGAACTACCGCGATACAAGAACCAGGTATACGGTTTAGGGCTTAGGGATTAGGATTCAGGGATTGAGATTGAGTTGTCAGCGTTCTTGCAGTCTTTTGCAGACCAGTTGTTGTTTTAAATGCCATTGTTTAGAGGAGAAAAACATAGGAGCAGTCCCGGATGTTACGGCTCCGCAAGTGTAGGTCCCTGCTATGGAGAATCATGGAACGCCTCGTCAGTCCCAGAGAATTTTCAATGTTACTTGGCTACTGCCCAGACGCAATGAGCTTTTGCAATAATGTAAAGAGCGTTCTATACTCGTATTATGAAATTTAAGTTTCTATACTCTCATGTTCAAACATTAGCGGCTCCGCATACTCGCATTGATGGGGGATCCATTCGCTCTTTTCCTGCTGACCCTGAAGGCATAACCCTCCCTGAGCCCAAAGAACCCCAAAGCCAGAAGACCATAAACATGAACCCCCAAACCCTAAACCCT
>CAJNIZ010012414.1:6621-25772 GCA_905231905.1 Symbiodinium pilosum | reverse complement strand
GGCTGGCCAGCACTGCGCCATATATGGTACTTTCTCCTCATAAGAGGACCCAACTATAGACCCCAATATACTAGAATCCTTATATATGGGACCCTCAAAAAGGTACCCCTACTCCTAGGAACCCCCATATGGGGGAACTACCCACCTGAGATTTAAGCAGATTTAATCAGACACGGGGCTTCTCCAGGTACAGTGGGTTTAGGGTTTAGGGTCCCATATTGCTGGGGTCCATCTGATTAGGACCCTAATGTTGATGCTAGATATTTGCATGACTTCAATTTACAGACTCCATAATTTCCCCAGGTGTGTAGCACAAGTAGGGTCATTTCATTTTTTTATCGCCATATGACCGTGGTCTACATACTTGGGACCTTTAATTTGAGAATCACCAACTCCTTCAAGTGGAGGGTGCTTTTATGGGGGCGGGTGGCACATGATGTAACAACACAACCCAAACCCTAAATCCTAAACCCTGAACCCTGAAAACCTTAACCCTGAACGCTGAACCCTAAACCGTGTCATCAGACTTCTTCAGGGGGATCTCTCCCTTCATGACGTTCGCGAGCACGGCCATGTGGGTGGGGTTTAGGGTTCGGGGTTTGGGGCTTGCAACTCCAGGCAATGTCAAAGTAGTTGTTAGCGGCCGGGGGAGACCCACAATGAACGTGTTTGTCATCATTTACTGGTGTTATCATTATTATTGTTATGGCGTGTTGTGGTTCTATTGGAGCAGAAACAATATTTCTCTGATCATTATTGTGGAGCTGGCTGTCGGCGCGCGTCACGACACCATGCGCAGGTACCAGAGGTGGACTGCAGGCGCCCCGTAACAGTGGTACAAAGTCACCTCTACGTCAACGATGGTGTTCTCCCAATGAGCAGGAAGGGAAGTCTTTCATGGAAAAACAGGTGTGCGACCAGCAATAATGAACAATCAATCCTGTCACACCAAAATGGCAAAGCCGATTGGTCTTGAAGTAGAGACCCTGAAGGCCCAGCGACGGTCTTTGGTTCGGACCGCATCGTAGATCCATCCGGCGGCTATATAACTCTCAACCTGAAACCCTAAACCCTGAAGGCCTTAAACCATAAACACCATACCCAAACCCTGAATTCTCCACAGATTACCTGAAACTTCGAGTTGCCAAACCCTGCGAAACCCTCCTATACACACTGATTATAGTCCCCCTTAATCCCTACCCCTGAACAATCAACACGAAATCAAGTCGCAAGCTTCAGGCCCCAGCTCCTGTAACTTGGCAAAGGCCAAAGCACAACACCCCGCCCAACCCAATGTTAGGGTTTAGGGTTTAGTATTTAGGGTCCCCCCCAACCCAGTGTAATTGTAGAAAACCCTAAACCCTGAACTCCTGAAACCTTATGCGTGGCTTCCTGCTTTGTTCCCCTCAAGCCCTAAACCCAAAACCCTATATATCCCTCTAGAACCCCTATATTGTATAACCCCTTTAAGCTTACCCAAGCCCTAAAGGAGGGTCATGAGGACTTAGTAAGTAGGTTAAGAACCCCTATACGCCAAAGTATAACCCCAATTCTCCCCGTTATTAACTACTTGCTAAGTCCCCATGACCCTAAACGCTAAACCCTAAATCCTAGACCCTAAACCCTAAACCCTGAACCCTATGCCCTCAAGCCGAGGGCATCACCTTGCAAAGCTTTGTGAACCCAGGGCCATCCATGGCCTAAGTGCAGGAAGTCTGGACTCTAGATAACTTAGGGTTTGGGGTTTAGGGTTTAGGGTTTAGGGTTTAGGGTATAGGGTTTAGGGTTTAAAGTTTAGGGTATAGGGTTTAGGGGTTAGGGTTTAGGGTTAGGGTTTAGTGTCTGGGGTAAGTGGATGAGCTTAGGGTTTAGGATTTCAGGAGCTAAAGCGCTGACATGTGAATGCTGAAGTGCAGGATTTGTTGCCTCACCGTGGGGCTCAAAGTCCACAAATAAAGTTAACCTGGACCCAAAAAGTATGTAAAGCCATTGCCTTTACGGCTATTATTGGGGGTTTAGGGCTATTAGTTTACATACTTTTGGGGTTTGGGTAGTGTTTACTAACGCTTAGGATTTGAAATCAGGGCAGTGGGCACAAGAGTCTACAAATACTACCTACATGGGGCTAACTGCCGGATCTAGCGCGCCTGCAACCATGCAAAACCAAGTACTCGCCAATCTCATGGGCCAAAGCCTTTGACCAACATAAGGGAGCTTCCAAAAATAGAGATGCCTCTTCTAGCGCCGAATAGCCATGCGACAGGAATTCGCCAAAAAAGTGTTGATTTGTGTAGCCCCACCCCGATGTTGCAAAGGAGCAGGGACACAGCTTTGACAACTGAACCCCAAATCCTAAACCCTAAGTCCACCCGGAATTCCCATACCTGCACACTTCAACTCTACCAATTTTTTAGTGTGCCTATAGTCGCCCGTAAGTAGATAGAATGTGGGGTATATGGGGTTTTATTATAAAATGCACAAAACCATATTCTATTTACTCCAGGGGGACTATGGCTTTACGTCTAGTATCCTCTATACACAGAACAAGTCCCCCCCAAAAAAGGGATTCACTAGTGTTTGGGTACCCTGAAGCTTAGATTCCCAAGTCTACCTACCTGCATAATTCTGTTTTAGATGCGACTCGGACTACACTAGACATTGGAAGTCAATGCTTTTAACCACACAGCGAGGAGATGCGAGGAGGATTTCTAAATCAGAGGCCCTTCTTCGGGCTCCAATGCCCCCACTCAAGGCCCAAACCCAGAACCTGAAAGCCCGAAACTAACCCCTATGCCCTAAACCCTAAAGTAAACCCCAAACCTGAAGACCCTAAACCCTATGCCCTAAATAAACCCCAAGCCACTCAGAACTGAAATCTTCACCGCGGAGCTCTTCTGCCAGTTCCGCAGAAGGCCTCGTCAAACGGCTTTCAGAAAGTCTCTATCAAGGTTTGGGTTTTGGGGTGTCGGTTAGGGTTTAGCGTTTAAGGTTTTTGGGTTCGGGGTTTAGGAATTTGGGGTTTAGGGTTTCGGGTTGTTAGGTTTAGGTTAGGGTTTAGGGTTTTGGGGTTTACCTAGAGGCCCAAATGGTACAGAAATTTGTGTCCCCTATGTTTCTGGTTGAACGGGCGCTTTCATAATAAACGGGCACTTTTATGAAACGAGCGCTTTTTATTGGCCACTAATCCTGCATTGATGTAGATAAGGCCCTCTAAGCCTGGATTTGAGCTTTTGCCTATGCAATCAGTCCTACACTAAATCCAATTCCTCAAGGGCTGAACCAAGCTCCCAGAAAGCCTGCGGACATCTATATAGACTAGGGTTTAAGTTTATAGGGTTTGGGGTTTACATTCTATGTAGGGTTTATATATATATAAGGTTTAGGGTTTAGGGCTTAGGAACAAACGATCAAGAAATTGCAGCCATTGGCTGCACAAAGCTCCTATCCTGGGCCCTTATCTGCCCTTGCCGAGGCCAGGGAAGATGCAGTGTGCACGTCATGCAGTGCGTGTGCGTGCAGCAGTCGCATCCAGGCCATGGCCGTGATGCACAGCCATTCCTGCGATGAGGTCCAACCAGCTCGTTTAAGGGATGATGTATTTCAAGCTTTCGCGTTGGCTTTTGTCAATCTAGTACGGTGTGTTACGTAAGCCATTTGGCCCAATCACTAGAAGCCTTTCCGGATTAGGTTTTGGTTTCCCCATGGCTGATACTCCTGCGGGGTCGACTTCAAGTGGTGGGTGCCCTGTTTTGGAAGCTTGGAAGGCTCTTCCTGGAGTAGTGGAACGGGTGGTTAAAGCTGGGCGCATTTGTCATGTGGGCAAGAATGGCGTTGACCGGCAATGTGTCATCGACAATGCTGATCTCATCGAGCCCATCATAAACACACATGGAGCCCTGACTGATATAACTTCTGCTCGAAACTGCTTTAGCCCCTGACCTACAACTCAGCTCCTCTAAGGATGCCGGCCGGCTGTACACGTCATGGAGGATCTTGCTGCACGCTTCTTGACAAGCAACACCCCTCGAGGGAAACCCTTGCCCACTCGCTACTGGACCTGCAAGACTTGGGGAATAGCATGGGTATGTTTCAATGTACAATCTGATTTTTTTCGGGGCCCAGCTAAGGTGACATGATGCGGCTTGAGGGTTGGATACTGAGACGCTTGGTATCTAAGTTTACCAGGATTGCCAAAAAACCGCATACGCCTCGGAGTCACACCTTGCGGACTTTGATGACCAGCGTTGGCATGAGTAGCTTAGTTGCCATTACAAGGGTACTTGCTGGATGCATCTTCTGAGTTCTCATAGGAACCTGTCTCCATACTTAGTGCGCAATGTTGTCTCCGAAGACCTCGACCCAGAGGCTGGCACTGATGATGAGGAAGCTTCTGATACCGATGCTGATATCACTATTGGGGAGCTGGAGAACCCTGTTAGGATGGAGGACACTGAACGTATTCGGCTGTGTTTGTTTGAGAGTATACACGTATGCACGTTACAGCATGACATTCCAAATCTTGCAGAGGACTCTGCGCCAATTCATTCTATGCCTACATGTAGGTACGAAGATTCGACAGAAAGCTCCTCTGCAAGCCTTGCAGTCCATGAAGCCCCTCCGGCCCCTCCTGCCTCAAGCTCCTTGCCTGAATAAATAGCCAACCTTGTAATGAAGCCCTCGAAGCAAATCAAATTTTGAAATTTCAGGCTCATCCAGTGCGTCGTCCTCGACGGTGAGTCCCAGCGCTGTCCATACTCCTTCGCCAAGAACCCGCCACTTGGATTCATGTGTGTAAACCTCCGCAAAATACTAGCTGCTAGCTGTAGTCAAGCCTGAAACCTTCGATCAAGCCCCTTGCATCCATCAAAGGCTTGTTCTCACCAAGTACTGGTGAGAAGACAAGCGAGCCGCCTCCAGCGAAGCCCAGACATGTGACTACGAAGTGCGGATGGATTTGCTTGGATTGTAGAAAGGTGGAGTTCCGGCTTAAGGATCTGCAATCCCAGCTTTGCAAAGGACTTGGTCTTCACAAGAAAGTCCTTTCAGCAGGGTACATGTGTCAGAAGTGCCCAGCCATCAGTGATGACATTAGCGTGTTCATGAATGAGGAGTGCCCTTGCAGTTTTGATGAGGGCAAGTCTCCTTCTCGAAGATATGCTTCGTCGCCAGCTGCCAGGCCAGCTGCTGACGCTCCTGAGTGCCCAGGTGCACGACACACGCCCCTAAGCATCCGCAAGCGGGCTGGGAGAATTGGAGGTGAGTATTTGGAGCTGCCGCATGTGCCACGCGAGTCTTTTGAGGAAGCAGGCCCAACAAAGCCCGAAGCAGCCCCAACAAAGCCCGAAGCAGGCCCAACAAAGGCCGAAGCAGGCCCAACAAAGCCCGAAGCAGGCCCAGGCAAGCCCGTGCCAGCCAGCAGTATGATGCCCGACCCAAGCGAGCCCAAGCGTGTGCCTAAACAAACCTGGGTTGACCAAACTCCGCCTGCTAAACCAGCTGCTGGAGCAAGCACCGAGCCTGCGAATACATACCCAGCTGAAAATTCCAAAGCAATGGCGAAAAGCAATGCAGTGCCCAACGCTGCTCCCACAACAGTAGCCTCTACGCCTAAGCACAAACCCATCCACCAGCCCATCGCCAGGTCTGAGGTTCAGTCTGCGCTCCAGGCGGCGCAGAGTGAGTTGAAGCAGTTGCTCCTGCAGCATGTGCCAACAATGGCACCTAGACGCAATTCGCAAGCATGCTTTAAACTAAGCTTCCCAATATATGACCCCCGAATTCCTCCCTCGCCCAGGTCATGATCCATCCCAGCTGGACACATGCCCGATGACGGCAACGGATGCCGATGCTTTAGCTGCTGCGCACGCTATTACGCCTGAGCCAGAGCCCATGAAGGAGGAGCTTCCAAACTCAGAGGCCTATTGTGCTGCAAACTCACACATGCGTCAGGTGGATCCGCCCAAAAGTGTTAGCACAGAGCCCGCGAAGCCTTTGAGGAGATGTCATTCGAAGCAAAATCCAAGTGGGTCGCCAAGCCACCCCGAAGATTGCCCAGCTAAGGATGTCCCGCCCAAAGTTCCCCCAAGCCACTCTAAGGATGCCCCAGCTAAGGATGTCCCCCCCCAAAGTTTCGCGAAGCCACTCTGAGGATGCCCCAGCTAAGGATGCCCCGCCCGAAGTTTCCCCAGGTGCTGCAGTAGTCCGCTCAGAAACATGTGTTTCGCCAGCGCAGCAGATTGCAGTAGCAGAGGCAGTGAATCCAGGATGCAAGAACCCGAAGGGACGAGGCAGGGGCAGGGGCCGTGGGGGCAAAGGAAGGGGGAGAGGTCGGGGCAAGAAGACACACGAGAGTGAGAATGAGGAAAAGGATGATGAGGATGAGGAACAAACCGAAGGGGAAGAGGAGGAGGAGCAGGAGGTAGATCCCGAAGCTCCAGCAAACAAAGGCGAACATCACCAAGGGCGGAAGCGTAAAGACAATGGTCAAGGTGCAGCGGGTGGCAAAGCAGCGCGAAAGAAAGATACAAGTAAGAAAGTGAGGGCCAAGGATGAAACGGCTATGGATTCTGAGAAGGATTCGGGAAAGAAGGCAAAGCCCCCAGCAACAGCAAAGGCAAAAGCCAAAGCAACAGCAAAAAGCAAAGCAGCAGCAGCGGACAAGCCAAAGGCAAAAGCAACCGCTAAGTGCACGGCAAAGGCTAAGGTGACGCCGCGGAGTAAGAAATCCGAAGGCGAGGCATCAACCGAGGAGAAGAAAGGTGTCAAGAGGTTAGCAGCTGACAAGGCTGGCGCGAAGGGTGAGGATGATTGCAAAGCGGCACAGAAGGCTAAGAACGCAAGAAAGAGCAAGGCATACTGCCGGGCCATGGCAGAGGCGCGGGCAAAGGGCGAAGAGGAGGAGATTTGCCGGGAAATTGCAAAGCAAGTACTTTAACTGCATAGCTTGTGCCTGTGTTTCCTCACGCAAGTACCTCACACGCTATGCTGATACACTTTTTGCTGCCTGCGTTATCTGAGGCATACCGGGAGACTGAGTGATTCGATTCAACTTTCGCTGCAAAGCAGCTTCCAAGATGCAGCTACATTGGGTATCATGAATGCTCAACACCATATAAGCCTCGACCACTAGATGCGTTACAGGCTGGATTACTTCATGCAGCTGCCAGGGGTGTTTGCGAATTTCGCACGGGGTGGGTCTCGAACGCATGCCAAAACGGTGATGCCTTAAGAGTCTTTGCCGGGAAAGCTTGATTTGATCATAGCATAGAACCTGGCTTGGCTTTCAAGTGTTTGCACATTGGGCCATGAATCGCAAGCCTTTTCCAGTGATCTGCTTCGTGGAACATGCGGCTTCAAACAACTTCTTGGCATATTTCAAATGCTGCAAGAACATACCCCAGCTTCCCTACACAATTGACTTCCGCACGGCAGGTGAGTCCTCCTGGATGCCCGGCAGACCTGAAGTTTGGGCGATTCGGGCGTCCATTGGAGGCGAGGTTTGCATATAGGGCTTTGGTCATAGGCTGTGCAAAGTATGCGGATCATGTTTTGGGAGCACCCCAGTTGGATTAGGAAGGATCAGGCTATATAGGGCTCAATGTGGTTATATATATATATCCGGTTTAAGATTATAAGTTTAGGGGTCAGGGTTGTATATGTATGGGTTCTATATAGGGTTTAGGGTTTCAGGGTTTATATAGCTTATATGTGGTTATATACGGTCTTTATACGGGGCTTTAGGGTGCTGTGCCAGAAGCTGATTTCCAGCAGTTGCAAAGATTTTTCACTCGAGCCTCTGGCTGGGATGAATTATTAAAGTGAGCTAGGTGCCATGTGTTGCGCAAGTACAACAAAGCTGTGGCCAGTTACTTCGTAGGGCAGGCCCCCTCCAACGTGCATTGCTTAAGTAGCTCCCCTGTTGTTGTCCAAGCCCCTGCAAGCCATGGACTCTGGAGATGTCTTCCGCGGACTTGTGCAAGTTCAGGCACCCAAGGCTGGGTCTGCGAATAATTATAGCGACAATACATGTAAATCAATTTTCGGCCCTAGGCGGATGTGTCCTGACAGGTGTTCATCGCCATTGCCACTTATCTACCACATAGCGGAATCTAGCTTTCAGGTACGCTGAAATCTTCGAATTCACCATGTGCATGTGATGCCTCTAGGTAATGCTCCTCACCTGGCACACTGGAATGAAGTGGGGCCGGAACTACCAATTCTTTGAGTGTTTCAGTGGCCTTGGACGGGTCAGCAAGCGAATGCTCCCTGGCAGCTCCAAACAATGACTCTATAGATGCAGGAACCCTAATCCTGACTAATCCTGGGTTGTAGCAGCCCAGGCATTGGCTTGGCTACCGGGTGGCCAGCTTTGATATGATCTATGACAAGGCGGGATCAGGTTGCATGAGCTTTCTGGGGGCACCTGGCTTCATGTGCCCTTGCCAGCAGCCAATGGATTGACAAAACATCTACACTCCGATGACTTTTACGTAAACATGTTGATCGGTCACATAACCGAGGCTTTGCGTCTACGTGATCCTCAACCAAGTTCCGGAAGCCTTGTCATTATTCGCTCCCATGTGTGCATCATGGGGAGCTCCAAACAGGGGTACATCGATGAGATCAGTACTCAACCCCTCTGGTCAAATGAACTACAGATCAGTGCAGGAGGCGAATACCACTGTATCCCGGATGCTGGGTACAAAGTATACCTGAAATTGTATGTCATAAGCTAGCTTACAGACATCCACTTGTGCATTCTAGCAATCCAAGGATGACCCTGTTGGCACTCCTGATCTTATCCAGAAATGGTTTGTTTCTGGTGGAAAATCCAATGCAGACATTACTGCAGTGGCACAGACGGTGGCAATGGCTATGCAACCGGGTCTGTTATGTTGCTTGGCCTCAATACGCTTATTGTGTGAAGCTTGTGGATCTGACTGGTTTGTAGCAAAGGTTTACACTGTCGATTTCTGGATGGCACTGCTGGGTGCAAAAACCTGCAAAAGGACAAAGATGATGGGTAACTTCCCGTATTTGGCGGGCCTGGACAAGGGAAAGTTAAGCAAAGGGATCCGGCAACGGAAATTGAAAACCAAAACTAGCCGCCCCTCAGTCGCACCTATAAGAACGAGTAGATGACACTCATATGGATTTGTGCATCCAGCATTACTTCCCTAAGCTTTGGCGACTACTGGGTTTCTGCGTAAAGGTGCTGACGCAGAGCTTTGTGCCCAAACATTATGAGGATGATGGGTCTAGAAATTGAAGCCACACCCCATTACCCCACACCTGCTGTGCTGAGGAAAATACATCGATCGGCATGGAGTTCGACGCTGGTCCGGCCTGGAAGCATTGAAAAAAACGCAGCAGCTCAGCATAATTATATGATGCAGTTCAATCCCGGAGCAAAGCCAGTTCATATTTACTAGCTGCTAGCCAAGACAATATCCCACTGGTCTGGCGAATCAGATTCATATGGTCTACCAGATGGCGTTGAAAGAGCCAGCCCAAGCGCCACTACGTTTTGGTGTTCAGCCTGACAAGAACAAGTCCCACAGCCAACAATTTGCTGACATGACCCTTTCAGATAAATGGGAGGATGCAGATCTCTGCTCGGTCTTCGACTACCTCTATTTCTGCAAGTATGTGAGGACAGCTCTGCTGTTGCATATATGTTTCAATTTTGTAACCTTGCAGCCTTGAGAACAAGTCTTTCTTCACAATGGTTCAGGATCCCGGAAGAGTGGGTTGTTCCCATGAAGAATTTTCGCAGCGAATTATTGGCTGAAGCTACTTGGCTGCAATATATATTAGTTCTGAAAACATGGCGAAATCATGCTAGCCTAGGCTGGTCGCCTTGCCACAAAGCAGGAAATCTGAGCTGCTGCGTCTGCTGAAGACAAAATTCGTGATAATTCGGGAAATTCGGGCCCTAAACCTTGAAAATGAATGCATTTCGGGATTGATGGCGTGGTTTTGCTGAAATTTGGATTTGCAACTCGGGCGCAATTATGCGCAACTCGGGCGCAACTCTGAAAAGTGTCCTTTTCGGATTCGGGTTTGGCAGCTTGCGGTCTTGTTTTCGGGTGCAACTCTCCGAAATTATGACAAAACGCCTCAATTCTGCCTGTTTTGCATTTTTTCCTGATCTGATCCTGGGCTTCCTGGGCTGGCAGCTTATTTGTTTGTATCTGGGGCTGGTCATGTCTCATGTGCGCCTCAATTCCTGCAACACCTTGACTGCGGGTCTTGATCTCTTGAGCACTAATTGTGGAGCTGCTACGAAGAACACCATGGATCTTGCAGCGTTGATTGCAGCTGCTCTGCTAAATTGGCACACATGTCGGCAGCATCTTCTACATGAGTTCTGTTTTACTTGTTTGAATGGGTCTCATCCTAGGCATCGCGGGCGAAAATCGATGCCTTGACCCAGCAACTTGAAAGCCAGGTGCCTGGAAGCCCTCCGCCTCCAGTCTCGCCAGGCCTCGTAGGAGACGCAGCATGGGGGTTTAGGCTGTCTAGGGTTTATATATATAATATAGGGTTTCTGCATGCTGCCTTGAAAGTTCCTCCATATAAGGCGTTATACTCTAAACCTGTAGTCTGAACCTGTTTGCGAATTGTGGGCCCACTTCCCCCTTTGAATTTGCTTTCAACATCGATCATGTGTGGGGTGCTGCGAAAGTAAATTACATGTCTACATCTTACTGTTCTTCTGAATTAGACATGCACCCTCCTGACCCTAAACCCTATACGCAATAACAGCCTAAAAATGGAGACCTTCATGCAGGAGCCCCGATCATAGCTGCTGCCTCTGGAGCCTATGCCGCCTTGCCAGATACATTCAAAGAAGAGTCCCCTTTGCCAGCGCCCCGAACAACCCCTGCTTCGTCAAAACTGATGAGCGTGGACCGCAAAAATTCTGAGTGGTCGCAGGATGCACAGGACCCAAACAAGTTCATGCACGGAGTTTCCTCCCGTGCTTCTTTGAAGGGAAAGGGCGTTGGTGCATCCCCTGCCCCGAGCATTCCCCTTGCCCCAGCATCCCTGCGCCTACCCCCAGAGAATGAGCACGATCGTTCCCCTTCCCCATCCCCAGCGCCCACCAGGGAGGACTTTGAGCGACCCCTCCCGCCGCAAGCCTCCCAGACTGGACGTGATGGTCTGTGGTGGAAGAACTTTAACTGGATTAATTCTCTCTGAAATAGAACTTTGCCCCAAAAGCTATTGCACTTGGTACCCCATGAATGAATCCAACCAAGGTGCTACCGCTACTTCAAGCCAAAGGCCAATGGAGAGTTGAAATGCAGCCAGGAGGCTATCAACGTGTGGAAAACCGATGAAGGAAGGTCTTTTCCGAAGCTACCGCAATACACTCACCAAAGATCATGCAGTCAGGTCATGTTCTTTAGTTGGGGACAACATAACCTAGGAGCGAAGTTTCGGGCGCTCCTCCAGCAGCATGGCAGCTTCGGATCGGTCGAAATGGTCCTGAAACGCTGGAAGCTGAAGATGAAGAAGCTTAAGAAGTGTGGCGGGTGGTATACAAAGATCTACCTGGAGCACGAGGCGAAGTGGACCAAGTCTGGTGCTCAGAAAGGGATGGGTTGTAGCTGTAGCTTGATTAGGGGAAACTCGATCTCTTTTCTTAGAAGATAGTCAGGCTGATTACATCGCGAATATCAAAGCAGATTGATTCCCACATGCGTCCACCTACCAAGACCTGTATGAAATCTCTCTATCCTAGAAGGTATAGACTAGCAGGTCTCCTATAACAAACCATCTGAGGAAGATGATCGCCAGTGCCTGGGCTTGGGCAGATCAAAAGCCGGGCCGCAAGAGGAAGAACCCTGTACACCAAGAGGAGGAGATCCGGTTTGTTTTGCACGGCACTTTCGAGTTCCTCGACGAGGAAGCTGAGCAAACCATGATGGAGGGAGGAAGCATCGAGATGGAGGACCAAAAGCATGAACTCAAATCCCAAACCTTTACACGTAACCATTCTCTTGTGTACGGACATGCTGCTTCACATTCCAGGATGAGACTGGGAGCCTCTTCGATGTGGGCGTTCCCGAGCTCGCGGGCAAGAATGATGAGTCGCTCCTGGATTCGCTCGGGGCGGATGGGGCAACTGACAACTTGCAGGCGACGGTGACAGGCGGAGGGTCGTTCAAGCTACTTGGCTGTAATTTGCTAAGTCAATATATGATGGCTTCAGCTAGCCTGCCTGCATGTCTTATTTCTAAATCATTCTTCAAACACCTGTTGCAACATCCCAGGATCACCTATCCTACAATTCAACAGAATGTGTCGGCATGCTCCTTGCTGCCAATCTTTATTGAAGTGGCCGGCAGAAAAATGGATGCTACGGATCGCGTGCTGGACTGACTGGGGATTTTGCTCATGGGTCTAATATTATTTGAAATGCGCATATTGTTTCATCATGCCTGCAGGACAAGCTGGGGAAGCTTGGCCATGACCGTGCCAAACAGTGCCACGGCTTGATAACTTGCACTGGTAAATCTGTATATAAACCCAAAACTCTAAGCCCTATATAGACCTTAATTGAACCCTAGCCCGACCTTTGCCCTATACCCTCTCCAAGGCTGCAGACCCAGCTGAAAGCCCAGCTCGACAAGCTGAAGAAGCAATATACTTCCATGGAAGACCTTCAGTCTTTGATTGCAACTGGGAAAGCAAGGCACGCCCCTATAGGATCCCTATATAACCTTCGTCATCCGTACTCATTTTAGAATCCGGAACCCCTCAATTATACACCAGGCATTCTGAACCCTGTTCCCTAACCATGGGAGGCCCAATGATGCTTCTTTGCTTGCCGCGTTCTCCGAGTGCACGCGGATTGATATTTCGCTCAACAACTTGGTTGTCCGTGCAAGGCCTATTCCTCAATTGCTGTAAATCCTTACTTATTTTGGGAAACTTTCACGTGAACCCTCCTTGCCGAGGCAGATGAAGCCCGATCAATCTGCGCCATCCAGCGTGGGTGGTAAGCGCCCCAAAGTGAAAGCCTCCCCCAAGAAGGCTAGCAAGCGGAGCAAGGGCAACTGAAACCGTTGCCGGTGTGGTGTGGCCTGCCCCATGCTACTTTAATCTTGCCAGAGCATAGCTCTGGATGTGCAGTGTTGCGCAGAAGCGCGATCGAGGATTGCTAGGACATACATGGATCCAGCAAGGGGTTTCCTCGCACCGGTGCCTTCAAAAGAAAACCTGCATGTTGATTTTGGGTCCACCTTTGTACTGCCACTATATTACTTGCATTCTAGATTAGAATCCTGTTGGCAGGCGCTGTACTTCATGGAGGTGGCCCTTCAGGGATTCTTTCAGGCAGGCGTATGTAAACCCCAAGCCCATACCCTAAATAAAATGTCCTCCACCTCGTAGCAGCTTTGCGAGGCGAACGATTCCAACCTGATGTTGGCGAAGATGCAGACTTGGCTGACGAATTGATTATTGGATTTGAGGAAGGAGTGCTTCGGCTGAAGGTAGGGTTCAGGGTTTATTTGGTTTATATAATGTTCAGGGTTTAGGGTGTTAGTTCAGGGTTTAGGGTTTCAGTTTAGGGTTTAGGGCTAAAGGTTAGTGGGTTTAGGGTTAGTGGGTTTAGGATTTGGGGTTAGTTATGGGAGGATGAGGGCATTCATGATGCCATCCGAAGGGTCAAGCTGGAAGCAAAATTATAGGCATTCCCTAGAAACTAATATTTGGTTTCAATGGGCGCATGCTGTTGAATGCATGTGGTCACACAGCTTGAAACTTGGAGCGTGTAAGAATAAGGCTGAGTATGCAACTCGCGTGGTTCGATTGGCGGGTGTTGCCCATCGGAGACTACGTTTGTGCGGCTACTCGGTTTTCATAGGAGGTTTGAATTAGAATAATTTATATATAATTAAGTATATTCATTCAAAAAGTGAGGTGGCCCCAATAATACTTCTCCTACTTCTATACAATCATCCTGGAGGTGTGATCGACCCACTGTTGAGGGATATGGCTGCATGTGGTAAAGGTCGGAGTGATTCTCACGCATGCGAAAACCTGCACAATCTGCTTCATAAGAGTGGCCACATGCTGCGAGTCAAGTTCAGCTTTGTTTCTACACCGATTCGTTTGGCTGTTCGTGGCAGCTCGCAAAAAGCAATGGTAAGATTCCCTGTGCTGAAGCTCACGGATTGGTGCCGCACTATCTTTGGAATGGGTGGTCACTTCTTACTTGGGGGCCTTTCCCTAGATCATGCGGAAATGTTTGGTGCTACGCTGCAACAATTTTGGAACCAATTCAAAGCGGTAGAACCAAACTTGCCATTCTTTCAGGAGCCTGGGCATGACCTTAAGTATTGCATCCCATACGCCCTTCACGGCGATGAAGGAAGGGGGTCTGGGAAGAAACCAATCATGGTTGTGAGCGCCCAACCCTTGATCGTCTCGCCGGACATGTCGACATCCAACCTCAAGGGGTTGCTTTGGCTGTTCCAGGAATGTCTGTTGATTTTTTGCTGTATTGTTTCTCTTGTCCTTCGTCGGGTAGGTTCTTAATGCTTTTCTGATCGAGGCATACGTTTACCAATCGTCTTTTGTTGACGGTGGTTCCCAGCGGGATGTACATGAAGCACTTTACTCTTCAAA
Organism: Symbiodinium pilosum; assembly: GCA_905231905.1. NCBI lineage: Eukaryota > Dinophyceae > Suessiales > Symbiodiniaceae > Symbiodinium > Symbiodinium pilosum. Next base: position 11,129 of record CAJNIZ010012414.1, on the reverse strand, counting down.
CGTTGCTGGGAGCACTCGTTCAGGATATGAGCAGGCTTCACACAGAGGGTGTTCAGGCATCTTGGTGTCCACGTTCTGAAACTGTAGGATGGTTTTGACCCTGGGAGGTTTAAAATTTTAGGTCTAGGATTTTAGCTACTTATAATAGGCATGGCTTTATATACTATAGGGCTCATAGGGTCTCTCTATGTTGGGGGTTTAGCTAGGTTTGGGGGATCTAAAGGTGGTTTAGGGTTCACGTGGTATAATGGGAGTAGCCTGGAAAACGGAATATCTAGTCCCTGAAGGTGACATGGAAAAAGCAGACGTTTACATACAAGCTCATCTACGTGGGAACCAAGGGAGATTGGCCGTTCCTTCGTTCAGCTTTCAAGCTAGCCACAGGGTTCAACTGCCTGCGGGTGTGTCACTTGTGCGACCATGCTGCCACTCGACTCAATTCCTATAAAACCTTATATAAACCCTACCCTATGTCCCTAGCAGAGCCTAGAGTTGCACTCTCCAATTTGTCAGTGTTTAATTGTTCGCGCAGTCACATAATGTGAAGGTTTGAGACCTGACACCTCCTAGGACTGGTGGAATGTGAAGGGCGACATACAGCGCCTGCCTGCAAACTACGTTCCTGAAAACCCTTTCAAGCCTGGAGTTCCTGCAAGCCTTCGGTCACTTCCTTTGGGTAACGATCCGACGAAAGCGCGAGTTGACCCAGCGCATACGTGGGCGATAGTTGGGATTGGAAAGGATTTATATGGAAGTACAATTGTCCTCGGTGCCAAACTTGGCATATTTGGCCAGGGTTCCCTTGAGCTACGCTTGCAACAGGCATATGATGACTTCCAACTATTCTTGGTAAGGACTGGAAAGTATTCATCTGTTGTGGATTTCTCGCACAGGACACTGAAATGTGGAAAGTCGCTTCTCGTGCTTTGTTTATGAAGCCTATAACTGTTTGAAAGCAATTATACAAAAAAATAGTTTCAAACAATACCCTTCGAAGAGCCTTTAGTCATTGCTTCCCTGTGTGTTGTTTTGCTTCTGAACCTTGTACTATATAGTAGACCTGTCCACATCCACAACCCCAAGCCCTAACCTCTTGACTCTTGACCCTACAGAACCCTTATATAGAAGCCCTATGGAGTATAGCGGTTGACTTTCATCATGATCCCCACCATGAATCCACAACCCCCTAGGATGTCGAACTTCCCTGCCGGACTTGGGAAGGGCCATGATGCGGCCATTGTGGGGTCCTGGCTCCACTCTGTTTTCCAGAATCTGGATGACGGCAAGATCGAGCCTGGGAGAATATATGGTTTAGCGGATGGGCAATTATACGGTTTTGTCAATGACGATTTTTTAGGGTCTAGATTTTGAGGAATATTTAGGGCTGAAATCCTTCGAAAAGGATTTGAGTGATATGGGAATATTACATATATAGGCTTATAGAGAGTTGGGGGGAAGTTGTTTTTTGGCCCAGGAAGAATCAAACCGTGAGATTGTGGCGGTACTGAAATTCACTCTGAATGCTGCTCAGTCTTTTTGGACGGAGATCTACTCACATGGCATGTGGATGCCTCGAGCTGCGGCGGTTGATTGTGTGGCACATGGTTGGCATCTCTTAGATCCTGGGTAGCATCTATGAAAACCCAATTAATAAATGGTACGAATAACCCCTATCAATACGAATCCCTCTTCTCAAAAACCCGAATGGCGCCAATAAGGAAGGGTACACGACGCTCTCAAGCTTGACCAGCAAGCGGGGCCTAAAACTCTTCAGGGTACGACCCAAGCTGCATATGTTCTGTCATGTTGTGTGCTTCGTCTGAATTACCGAAAGGAGTTTTCTGGTTTTAGGAATTTCCTAGCCAATGTAGACACAATTGATTATTGCATAGTGCCATGAAAGTATCTAAGGCTGATGTTGCAACACCAACTAGATCAAAACCGAGCGGATGAACACGGCGTTGTGCTAAACATCACAACGTGGATGACTTGGGCTGACGAGGATTACATCGGCCGAGTTTGTCGGGTAAGCAGGAGAATGCACAAACGAACGTGCCCAATACGGACAATGCAGCGATGCCTGGTACTGTACCGACGCCAGTGGTCTAGATGCTTCACCTGAATGCTGAGCACCCAGCGGAAACAGGATGACGTTCGACTTCAGGGTGCGCACGGTGTAGGTGTAGGTGTGTGTGCATGGAAGGCTTCGGGAGGAGGAATATTGGGTGGATCAGGTAAGGGTTGCTACATGGTGGTTTTTCAAAAGCAGGTTTGAGGAATGGGGCCTTCTCCAAGTGTTGATTGTGGGTTGTGTTCTCTTCTCATCTAGTTGAGGCCTTCACTTGGAGCCCCAAAAGAACCTGGTTGTTGCAAACGGGCGCTTTCATTTTAAACGGGCGCTTTTAGAAACCTCATAAACCCCAAAACCCCCGGACACATATTTGTGTATCAAACCGGCGTCTAGGTAGGGTTTAGGAATTTGGGGTTTAGGGTTTCGGTTTGTTAGGTTTAGGTTAGGGTTTTTGGGTTTAGGGTACAGTTTCGGGCTTCCATGAACAGGGCGACCCCAATACAGACTCTCAAATGCTACAGTCCTCATTACAGGGATGTCGGAAGAGTGGCCCTAATTTTTGCAAGCCCTCCACCAAAAAGCCTGCAAATCACTGTGATTTTCCCAAATTCCCCATACATCCGTATGCAACCCCTATATCAACCCCTTTAACAAGACCACTTCTGGAAACCCGCATATGAAACCATTTGGGGAAGATTATGAGCTGGTGTAAGGTTCGGGGTATAGGGTTTCGGGTGAATACGGAGGGGTCGACCTCTCAACCCTAAACCCTAAACACCTAAACCCTAAACCCCCTGAACTCTGGACTCTTCAACCCTTGACGCCTTTGCTGCGCAGAGCTGCTGGGATTAGGGTGCTGAGGATGTAGAGCTTCGGCGCTTGGATGTTGATTTCTAGAAGAAGCTGGAAAGATGATGTAGGGGTTCTTTTGGGGTCCCAATCCACGAATACGGCATGTTGCTGGCTAATTTTGTAGGGCTGCCCCTTCTTATGGAAACTATTTGCGTACCTCCGACAGAGAGTCTGAGAAAGCAATCACAAATTCGACTTAGACCAAACCCGGCAAACACCGGCCCAAACCTCTAAACCCTAAACCCCTACACCCTACACCGGCACATGCACGCGGGCTATGCTTCACAAATCACTACCTTCTTGGGTGTAGGGACATGCGCATCATGAGTGCTAGAGTACGGCAACCCGCACAAAAACGATCAGCCCGTCCACCCTAGTTAGTCCTTGATAAGCCCTTGAATGTATGGGTGGAACTGGCATTCCGGAAGTCTATACGCCAGAACCCTTCTTTCCCGAATCAGCTAGGCGCAAATGGCCTTCATTTTGGGACCCTACAATATGAATACGTATATGACACAAAAAACCATTCATGGTGTTCCGGTCTAAGGCAAGCCACTCTCCACAACGTGTTTCAGGTTCTGGTTGCACGGAACCGCATCCTTGGACCTAGGGTTACTTGAAGTATCCGAAAGCTCAGGGGCGCAACCCGCGGGCTAAAACCTTGAAACGCTCTAGATTTAAACCCCCGGTGTCCCCGGGCAACCTTTAAAAGCTGGAGCCCAAAACTCTATAGGCCGTAAACCCAAACATTAAACCCCGACCCCTAAGCCCCCTAAACCCCTTCCGCTGGAAAACATTGAAATTCTGCAAGCTACAAAGGACTGCCCGGCGATTAGAAACAATATGTATATACACAGATATACATATGTGTATTATATATGGGATATGGGGATGTGGAGGAGCATGGGTCCCTACAGGACCTGCAACCTTAAATTGGGTTCAGGGTTTAGGGGGATGGGATTGCCTGAACCCCAAAAAGTATGTAAAATGATGACCTTTATGGCTATTACTATGGGTTTAGGGCGACTAGTTTACATACTTTTGGGGTTTAGGTAGGGCTCAGGGCCAGGGTTTAGGGGTGGACGGGTGATAAGGTGCCCAAAAGCTCCACTGTACTTTCTGGCTCCTCATCTACGTGGGCTACCTCCACGGCTCATGGTGGGCCTGGAGCTCTCAATCCCAAACCACGACCTGGTCCCGCGAACTAAGTAGATTCAGTTTGACCATATTGATGGACTTGGGGAAGTTACTGAATCCTGAATCCTAGGCACTGGAAGCCTCGAAACCCTAACTTCCAAGCCCTGAACACCCTGAAGCCGTAAATCCCTAAATCCCTAAGCCAACCATCATATTTCCAAAGCCCTAAACCCTAACCCCTAGATCCTAAACTCCTAAACCCTAAATCCTAAACCCTAACCCTAAATCCTGAACCCTAAGCACTAAGTGCTAAACCCCTAAAACCTAAACCTTAAACCCGTAAACCCCTAAATCCTAGACTGTAAACCCTGAACCCTAAACTCTAAACCCTAAAATCCTAAAACCCTAACCCCTAAACCCCTAAACCCTAAACCCTAAAATCTCCCAA
>CAJNIZ010012403.1:75840-87513 GCA_905231905.1 Symbiodinium pilosum | reverse complement strand
CGCAGCTGGAGTTGCCAAAATCACGTTTTCAACCGATAGGTTGGTTTAGTTATGGTTTAGGGTTGTAGGGTTTTTGGGTTTTAGGATTTAGGGTTTAGAGTTTAGGGTCTAGGATTTAGAGTTTAGGGCTTAGGGTTTTGGGTTTAGGGTTTAGGGTTTAGGGCTTAGGGTTTAGGGTTTAGGGCTTAGGGTTTAGGGCTTAGGGTTTCCGGCTTAGGGTTTGGGGCTAGGACCTTAGCTTACTGGGAGTGTCTCTGTGTCTCTGGGGGGGGGGTGTAGTATATCTATAAACATTTATTTATATAGATATATATATATATTCATATGTGTTTGTATGTACATGTGTAGAGGGACTGAGGTCTAGGGTTTAGGGTTAGTAGGCAATTCGGCTATACACATATGAGCTACGGTCTAAACTTCACGTACCTCCCTTAAGAACCCTCATAGTTATCTCTTATATATTCTCTTATATAATCCTCCTGTGAAGGAGTTCAGATTATGGATTATGTCTGTACATATAGGGATTGGGGTTTAGGGTTTAGGGTCTGGGGTAAGTAGGAAAATGCGGAATATATTGTATAGGGAGTACATGGGCATCATATTCCCTTATTCACACTAACCCGCAGGAAGCTAGTGTTGGGTCACTAGAAATGTCTCACAAGCATGTGTCTCATGGAGAGCATGTAAGGATTCAGTGTCCAATCTTTGGGGGTATGTGGGGCCTGCTTCTGGAGGACTCTGAGTTTGGTATAGCAATCCTAGTCCGCAAATCCATCAAAACCTTGGGGCCCTATCTCTCTGAAAGGATTGAAGCCCTAAACTTGAAACCCCTAAACCCTAAACCTCAAATAGTTACCAATATTGTGGTTACATATTCCTTGTATAATTATGGTCTATGGTACAAATGGACCCCAAAATGATATTGGTAATTATGAAAGGACCCTGAAGTAGCCTCTGAAAGTTGAGTTCCTTTGGATCTCTCGTTAACCTCCCAGGACTACCCTTGTGCGGATTACCGTAGGACTGAGTTGGGGTAGAAAGCCTTACCTTTATAGTCCCCCTTAAGTAGATAGAATATTGGGGTTATAATGGGATAATGGAAAATAAAACGGGAACTACTTATTTAGGGATTAGGGTTTAGTGTTTAGGGCCCCTTAAGTAGATAGAACATGGGGTATATGGGGATCTTATTATACTATACCCAACGCCATAGTCTATCTACTTAAAGGGGACTATACCTGTAATGCCAAATTCTCAACTCACCCCTATACCCGAGGCCCTAGGCCTTAAAACCTCGACCCAAAATCCTAGATCCTAAGTCCCTCGCAGGGTGTGGTAAAGCCTCAATGCAACCTTGGCAGGCAGAGGCAAGGGCAAAGGGAAAGGCAAAGGCAAAGACAAGGGCAACGACCAGGCAGGTGGCGCTGTTTGAGGGTTGAAGGGTGAGGGGTTAGGGTAGGGTTTAGGGTTTAGGTTTTGAGGGTCGGAGATTTAGGGGTTAGAGCCCTCAGATTGATATTTCTAGAATTAGAGGTCCCTTTTTTGGGGATTCTCATGTTGATAAGGACTATTGCATTTTGGGCTTTAAACTGCGGTCCCCCTATTTATGGAAGCTACCAGGTATACAAACAAATACAGAAACTTAAAAAGTAAACATATATTTCTGTATACAGATGGCAAAGAAGCCTAGGCTGGAAGCCCCTGCGCCATGAAATCTTGCCGTGAGAGTCCGCGTCGTGGCGTCGCCAGGCCCCACTGATGTCGGCGGCGGAGGGGCCAAAGCCAGGCGGCAAAGGACCGCAAGGAGGCTAAGGGTTTAGGGTTTAGGGTTTAAGGGTTTAAGGGTTTAGGGTTTAAGGGTTCGAGGTTTAGGGTTTAGGGTGTAGGGTTTAGGGTTTAGGGTTTAAGGTTTTAAGGGTTTAGGGTTTTGGGGTTTAGGGAGCTACTTGAAGGTCCATAGGTAATGAAGCCCAATATGGTTCGGGATAGGTGGATCAAGTTTCAGGGCAAGGTGAGATGAGCTTTTATGAGAGTTTGCTGAAACAAGGTGCCTGTAAGGGGTTCATGGAGAGATTTTAGGGGTTATAGTCCCCCTTAAGTAGATAGAATCTGGGTTTGGGTATGTTAAAATAAGATCCCCATATACCCCATATTCTATCTACTTAAGGGTGACTATAAGCTGCGGGGACGGAGTCTTTGAGGAGAAGCTCTTAAGGGAGTTGATGGACAAAGTCCTGCCTGACCCTGGGTACCTAACTCCTAAGAATCAGGTCTGCAGGGTTTTGAGGTATCAGCCATAGACCTGCAGGGATCTGGAGGGTTTCTGACGTAGAGACTAAGTTCTGCCCTCTAGGAACAAAACCTCCAACCCCCCTCCCAACAAATGCTCCAAATGTAGCATTTTGTCATATGTACCCTAGGCCTTAAACCCCAAACACTAAACCCATTTGTTATTGGGGGTGGGTGGGGCTTGTTAATGCTGATGGGGATGGGGCTGTCTCTTCTTAGAGGCGTGGGGCCTTGAGTTTTCGAGGAGGGCTTTAATTTTGAGAGCTTCGCAACATTGAGTGCTCTTACCCTCCCCTAAACTCCTAAACTAACGTGGGATCTGTGAAGGGAACTCTCATGGATTAGCAAAAGAGTGTGGATTCGAATTCTCAGGCCTAAGCCTCAAGCCCTCAGCGAAAATTATCCCCTAACTTTCCACCCCAGGCCCTAAAACCTTCAATCCCAGCATCATGACTACATCCCAGGGAACTCCCGAACCCAAAGCTTTCGAGTCAAAATCCAGCATGCCAAAAAGTTGAAAGATGTGAGTTCAGGGTTTAGGGTCAACAGAATGGTCCATACCTTGAGGTGAGCCATAGTCTAAATGCCTTAAAGGGTGGTTATATAGGGGATTCTATAGGGGACTATTGTAAGGATTATCAAGGGGAATACTAGGAGTTTAGACTATAGCTCGTGTGGGTTTAGGGTTTAGGTCCATATCTTAGGTCATTCCACCTTCCAGTAGCCGTTATCACGATGGGTAGTGGGAGTCATAAAAGACCTCTTGAGGGACAGGTTCTGTCAGAGGGAATGGCACCGTTTATACCCTAGATATGTGGAAATTAATTAAGGGTGCCTAATTTTTGGAAGTTCCTAGAATAAGGGCTATATAAGGGGGAGCTCCGTCTTTGTAAGCTGCCAAATTAATTAGGCGCCGTATGGCACCAGGGACACAAAAAGGAAAGCCTTCAACCATACACCCTAGACCCTAACCCTTAAACCCTAGGTCCAGACTCCTACACCCTGAACCCTAATGAGGGAACGCACTGTCGACGACCTGCCATGTAAAGCAACCTTAGCTGCGAGGCTTTGTCTTTGAGAATGGAGGCGGCCGACGTGGAGGCTGGGTACCATTGAGCTGTAGTCAAGACTCCTTCAAGGGGGTTGTATAGGGGATTAGGGTTTAGGGGTCTGAACTCTTGCAGTAATATAGGATGTACTAAAGGGGAGCTGGGAATTTAGACTATAGCTCATATTTGGAAGTGCTTTGACGAAGGGTTCCCAGTCAGGAGTAATCCCAAACAACAGCAACTCTGCTTTTGTTACCAGCTATTGCAAAAGTTCCCTCGCACGTAGATGAGCTTTTGTGAGGCCTTATTATGGGGACCCCCAAAAAGGTACCCCTAATTTTGGGAAACCCTAAACCCTAAACCCTATATGTCCCTATATAGCCCCGATGTAACCCCTGTATAGTCCTTGTATAATCCCTATAACCCCTTAGAATATACCCCTAATTTTGGGAAACCTGAAGGGGATCTCTTGTCAAGAAGACCAGGCTTCCTCTCAACCCTGGCCTCTACGCCCACACTTCTTCGGGGCTCCATAGGGTTTAGGGTTTAGGGTTTGGGGTTTAGGATTTAGGGCTTAGGGTTTAGGGTTTAGGCACCCCCAACCCCGTAAACGCTAAATCCCAATCTGTTCACCGGTTTCCAAAGCCGAGCCCCAAACTCCAGACCCTCGGCCCTGGACCCTTAAAGCACCCCTGAACCTAAACTCTTACCATCCCCGGACCCTGGATCCTAAACCCTCTAAATTCCTAAATTTCCCAACTCCCTTAGCTTGAACTCTGCACCCCTAAACCCGCTGACCCCTAAACCCTAAACCCTAAGACTAAGCCCCAAACCCCAAGGCCCCAACCTCTCAAACCCCCAAGCCCCAAGCTTCCAATTCATTCTCAGGGTAATATCCCCAAACCCTATATACCCCAAACCCTAAACCCTATATACCCTAAGCCCTAAACCCTTGCAAACCCTCTATGTCTGCAAGCCTACACCCTTAGGGTTTAAGCTGGGGTATTGGAGGGTCGGGGGGACTTAGTAAGTAGGTTAAAAACCCTCATAGCCCACATAGTAACCCTAGTTATCCTAATTATTAACCTATTTACTAAGTCCCCTGACCTCAAGTAGACCTTACAAACTCTACATTACCAGACGGCGACCGGCGCGGGGATCGTGGCCGGGAGCCCCCGGGTCGCTATCGGTGCAAAGCTCAGCAGGGATTAGCTTTTCGGTTTCAGGCCGAGGGTTGAGGGTGTAGGGGTAAGGGTTTAGGGTTCTGGTTAAGGGTGTAGCGTTTAGGGTTACGGGTTTCGAGTTATATGGTGGTAGATCCGGACCCTGCGATAATTGCAGTTGGCTTTTGACTGATGATGGCATCCTCCAAACTAGAATAGAATCCCAAATAGGCATCTTGTCGAAGGACAGCATTCTTCTTAGTGGCCCCTGGTAAGTGCTATGTCAGTCTGCAGCATTGTAATGGTCAGCTCAGCTATAATATCAATGCAATGAAGAGTTCCATGGTGGGGAAAACTTGAGCTGTTTTGGCCCGCGCCGCACTGGCCATACCGTCCCCCTGGTCCTTCACTCACTTCAAGTCATGGCCCCCATGAAGGCCATGGAAGTAGCACAATTAAAATAGTGCTGGATTTTCATAACATAGCATGTCAAGCATGATACCCTGAGCAGGCAATGAAGGCTGCCGGCGCCAGCAAGAGCATGAAGGTCATGAAAATGAAGGCGGTCCGCGCCATGCCGAAGAGTGGCATTGCAGCGCAGGTGGCCGAGAACACAGGCCTGAAGAAGTCCGCGGTGACGCAGGTGCTTTCCTCCCTGGCCGATATCGGTGCAACGGAGGTGAAGAAAGCAGGCAGCCATGTTGTAAATTCATGTCATGTAGTTGCGGTTCCATGATGAGTTTCTCCATGAGAGAGCGTCTTGGAGGGAGCCCAGATAACGGACTCCAGCTTGTGTGAAGCAATGAAGCCTGAGGCAAGTTCGTCCTTCCGGGCCTGGTCATGATCAAGACTCGCCAGAAGCCTGCTACCAAGGCCGGCAAGCGCCAAATGTTTGGCAAGGAAGTTCTCGTGAAGGCGCAGCCAGCCAAGACGGTTGTGAAGGCGTACCCGGTGAAGGCTGTGAAGGCACAGTTCTAGAGTTCTAGAGGGCGTATGGGCTTGGCATCATGAAGGTGCCACAGAGGGGAGTGGCCTGCTTTCGTGGTCGTTCATGGAGTAGGTCTCCCCTCCGAGAGGGTGGCCACAGCAAAGATGTAGAGCTGTGCAGTCTGTGCTGTGCGCCGTTTCGCTTGCTGAAGCTACTCTTCGGGGCTTCTCTGTGGGCGAAAAAGGCTGCATTGCGGGCTGCAAGTCTCAGGTGAGGGAGGGGCTTGAGCATGAAAGTGGAAAGCATTCTGACATGTTAGCTGGTTGTGGTGGTTACACGCCGCACGCCGCGGTTATGAGCTGTTTTGGCCCACGCTGTACTGGCCCTAGCATCCGCACCTCCCGTGCTTTCCAAAACTTCAAGTCATGGCTCCCATGAAGGCCATGGAAGTAGCAATGAAAGTCCCCGCCCGTATGGTCGCTCCACCCTACTTACAACCCCTACCTCAACAATAATGATTGTGTTGGGAGGTCCTGCATTTCCGGAGTTTGCTCTCTAAGAAAGGCTTGTAAATTGCACAAGAAGATTGTGAGCGGCAGGGGATGAGGGGTGGCTGTCCGCATGGAGGGATGGAGATCGAGAAAATTGTAAACTAACATGATGCTCATTGATTCCTGTTGTCTTGCATTAGCTTCAAATCTTCAAATTGACTCCAGGACATAACCAGTCCCTTTACAAGAGGCATGCCCAACTATTGTCATGCTCTGAGTTGGGGTAAGGTTTGTTGAAGAGGTGAGGGTTTTCAGAATTTGCTGTGCAGGAGAAGGGCTTTTTGCCTGGTATGCCAAAAATTGAAGCATGATGCCTTGAGCAGGCAATGAAGGCTGCCGGCGCCAGCAAGAGCATGAAGGTCATGAAAATGAAGGCGGTCCGCGCCCTGCCGAAGAGTGGCATTGCAGCACAGGTGGCCGAGAACACAGGCCTGAAGAAGTCCGCGGTGACGCAGGTGCTTTCCTCCCTGGCCGATATCGGTGCAACGGAGGTGAAGAAAGCAGGCAGCCATGTTGTAAATTCATGTTCATGTACTTGCGGTTCCATGATAAGATTCGCCATGAGAGAGCGTCTTGGAGGGACCTTCAGTTACTGGACTCCAGTTTGTGTGAAACAATGCATCCTGAGGCAAGTTCGTCCTTCCGGGCCTGGTCATGATCAAGACTCGCCAGAAGCCTGCCACCAAGGCCGGCAAGCGCCAAATGTTTGGCAAGGAAGTTCTCGTGAAGGCGCAGCCAGCCAAGACGGTTGTGAAGGCGTACCCGGTGAAGGCTGTGAAGGCACAGTTCTAGAGTTCTAGAGGGCGTATGGGCTTGGCATCATGAAGGTGCCACAAAGGGGAGTGGCCTGCTTTCGTGGTCGTTCATGGAGTAGGTCTCCCCTCCAAGAGGGTGGCCACAGCAAAGATGTAGAGCTGTGCAGTCTGTGCTGTGCGCCGTTTCGCTTGCTGAAGCTACTCTTTGGGGCTTCTGTGCGCGACAAAAAATGCTTTGCCTGCAGGTTGAAGCAGGCTGCAGAGACATCACTTGAACCTTCCAAACATGCATGGTCCTCGCTTTCGATGCAGTTGATGTCAGTGCCAGCTTTGGTAAACAACGGATGTTAAGCTTTTCCCCCCGCATCTCAAAGCGCTGGCCCTACCCTGCACCCCTAGGGCCCTCTACGGGAAAGCCCAGAGTTTAGTCAAGGTCTCGCAGCCGGGATCGCGACCGCCGGGACCGCGACCGGGACCGCGACAGGGACCGCAGAGACAGGAGGTAAAAAATGATTCGACAGTGACTCGACGTTTCATAGTAATAATAGTCAAAAACAATCATAGTCATAGTCGTGATAGTAGTAATAATAGTCAGAATGTTAATAACAGTACCAATCGTAATAATAGAAAGCCTATGAAAGCCTGAATGTAAGGTTCAAAGTTCCTTTTTTGGCGGCCCTCGACTCAAACTCTACACCCTAAATCCTGAAGCCTAATGGGTTTTTCAGAGACTCCCGGTAGTTCCCCTAAATAGGGGGAACCCCCACATAGACCCCACCTTGTCCCTCGATATTGAATTTAGGAAGCCTTTCATGAGCTACCGTCTAGACTCCGTAAAGGGGGCTTATATAGGGGAATACAAAGACAGTACTATAAGGGCTATTAAGGGGGGTACTAGAAGTTTAGACTACCCCTCATACAGACCCGACCCCACTTCTTGCCCTAAACCCTGCACCCTAACCCTCAAGACGAGATAATCACTACCATCACTAACGGCCCCATCCATAAAGTTTCCTTAGTCTCAACATTTCAAATTCGAAATTCCGTCCCCCCAAACCCTGACTAATGGTAATAACTCCTAAGCCCTAAACCCCAATAATTTGGGAAGAACCATACGGTAGTTTACCAAAATAGGGGTACCCCAAAATAGACCCAAACATAATATAATCCTTGCTATAGGGATCCCCAAAAAGGTGCCCTCAATTTTGGGAAACCCCTAAACGCTGAACCTTATATATCCCTATATAACTCTATGTAACCCCTATATAGTCCTCATATAATCCCTATATAACCCCTTAAGAAGGTACATACTTTTAGCCCCATATCTTGAATCTTTAAACCCTTAACCCCTAAACCCTAAACCCCTAAGCCCCTAAACCCTTAAACCCTAGACCCCCAAACCTAAACCCCTACACCCTACACCCTAAACCCCTAAACCCTAAACCCCTAAACCCTAAACCCCCAAACCTAAACCCCTACACCCTACACCCTAAACCCCTAATCCCTAAACTAAACCCCTAAACCCTAAACCCTAAACTTGCAAACCCTAAACCCCTAAACCCCTAAACCCTAAACCCCCACACCCCTAAACCCCAACCACCAAAAACCCTAAACCCCAAACCCCTAAACCCCAATATTTCCCCAATATAACCCTACCTACCCATATGTATCCCCTCTATAACCCTAATATTACTCCCAATTTTCCCTAAATCCTCTTGATGGAGGCGGACCTACCGGTCCTCCGTCGGCCCGAAGTCTGCCTACGGCGCACTGGACACCTCAGGCCTTTGTCATAAAAATAGAAAAATACAGGGGTTTATTAGGGTTATATAGGGGTTATATAGGGAATATATTATATTAAGGGTTTACGGTTTAATTAGGGTTTCGGGTTATATTGGGGTGATATTAGGTGTATATAGGAGTAGCATTACAGTAAAATAGGGTTCTATTGAGGTTATATTATAGAAAAGTTAGGGATATATTGTGGTTATATAGGGGTAATATTGTTGTTATATACGAATGGCAAAAATAAGGTTCTATTGGGGTTCTATTCGGGTTTTATAGGGGTTATATTATATTTAGGGTTTAGGGTTTAGGGTCTAGGGTTGGGGTTATGTTGGGATAATGGAAAAAAGTGGAAACTACTGCAATTTGGGGTTAGGGGTTTAGGCAGTCATCATAGTAACAATCTTAATAATAGTAAGAATAGTAGAGATTCCGAGAGGCTTTGTATGGTTGTTGGGGTTCTTTATCGGCTTGCAATCCCCGTATGCGTACTGTATCCCAAAATGCTAGTCAGTTTATTGAATCGTGTTATTACATGGTAGTTTCCCAGAATAGCGGGACCCCAGTATGGACAGCAATATACTACAATCCGTATTCCGGCGACACCCAAAATTATACCCGCCCCCCAATTTTGGGAAACCTCCCCAATGGGTGTCGAACTGTAATTGGGGTCTGCGGGTAGAGATGTAATCCCATAGTCAGGGTATGGGGTTTAGGATTGAGGGTTTAGGGTTAGGGTTTGATTCAGAGTGAATGAGCTTGGCAAATTGGAGGGATGGGTTTGGGCTTAACGGCCGAGGGTTCGGCGTACTAATTTTTCGGGCGTTTCGATAGATTGGGAGTCCCTGTCTTGGGGGCTCCCAACATGTTGGGAAACTATCACTTCAAAGTTTTGTTTCTGGCTTTGGGTTCAACGTAGTCTTGACCTAGGTTGACGTGACAGATTGCTGACAAGGATTTCTTTCAGGAGACCCTAAACCCTAAACCCAAGGATTTCTTTCGGAGGGGGAGATGAATTCAGTTGTCTTTCTTGATGGCTCCGCCCTAATCAAAATTAGGGATACCTTGCGCAACTTGCACCCTACCCTAAACCCTAAACCGAACTTCCATAGAATTTCTCTTTTGAGCCCTTATAATCGGAATGCCCACAGCTTTCCGAAAGACCTGGAGTAATGTACCTTCCCAAATTCCTGTAGTCCAGTGGCTACATAGGTTTCGGGCTTAGGGTCTAGTGCCAACTTTTCATACTTACTGTAAAGTACCTGAATACCTGCCAATATTGTTTCTCCGTAATTTTTATTTGGCCCATAGTCTAAACTCCTAGTATCCCCCTGAATAGCCCTTAATATAAACCCATTTAAGGACTTTAGAGTACAGCTCATGTAGTTCTCTTCTGTGGTATTTGCGGCGCGGACGCGAAGCCTCCTACCCTGGAACAGACCCACTCAACAAGCATGCAACTTCAAACCTAGATGTGCTAGGGTTTAGGGTTTAGGGCCTAGATGTGTTAGGGTTTACCTGGACAGCCAAGTTACCCAAAACAAAGGTCTGCTTTCACCCAAAATGGTAGGACACTACAAAACATCAGCCCGCAATTTCATGGGCTCTTGGCTTTCTAGATAGGTGAAGGTATGCCTTCCATAAACAGAACATATTGGTTGGATTTAGAGCAGCCGGAACCCGCCAGGCATCCCTTTGCAGGGTTGCTGATAAGGGACCTCAATTTGGTTACCATGGTGGGTTCCCTTTGAGGACCTTATAGGGTTTAGGATTGAGCCTCTGTCATGTGCATCCTGACAGGGATACGCCAGCAGCGATTGTTGTGCTGTTGATGGGGCATGCTAATGACACGCCTCTCTTGGGTTATATTGGGGTTATATATAAGGATAATGGAAAAGAACATGCAAACTACTACAGTATATTTGGGTTTCAAATATGTGGGGATAATGGAAAAGAAAGTGGAAACTACTATAGTATATCGGGGTTATATATTGGGGTTATATAGGGATAATGGAAAAGAAAGTGGAAACTACTATAGTATATCGAGGTTATATACAAGGATCATGGAAAAGAACATGGAAACTACTATAGTATACTGGGGTTATATAGGGATCATGGAAAATAAAGTAACCCCTAGACCCTAAACCCCAAATGGCAAGGTTCGGCACAAACTGCACCGCTCAGTTTACGGTTTTTATAGTCCCCCTTAAGTAGATAGAATATGGCATTGGGTATGTTATGATAAGATCCCCATATACCGCATATTTTATATACCCTGTATGACCCATTATAGTACTTTCCATTTTCTTTTCCGTCATCCCTATAGAACCCCAATAGTATATCCCATATTCTATCTACTTAAGGGGGTCTATAAGGTTCAGGGTCCTGAGCCCGCCTGGGAAGTTCAGTCGCAAACCCCTCCAGCCTAAGCCCGCGAGTCTCCATTCGAGACCCAGACCCCTAAACGACCTTGACCCTAAACCCCTAAACCCTAAACCCTAAACCCTTACAGCTTGCAGCAGGCCCTAACACCCCAAAATCGCAGAGCCTAAAGCCCTAAGGCGCTAAAGCCAGAGAAGATCAGGCTTAAAGCTGCCTCCAGCTGTGGTCGACAGCAGAGTTGCGGCTGCCACAAGGCTCCAAGTCATGGTCTGAGGTTTGAGAGTTTAATGTTTCAGTAGTTTCCATTTTCTTTGCTATTATCCCTATATAACCCCAATATGCTATAGTAGTTTCCATCTTCTTTTAATGTTTCGGATTTAGAATTGTTGCTTTTTATCTAGGTCACTTAGGTCATGGTCATGAGAGTTGCTCATGGTGGTTCTGCTAGTAGTTGTGGTGGTGGTGGCGGCGGCGGTGGTGGTGTTGAGGCGACGGCATGTGGTGGCAGCAGTTTTGATTTTGATGTAGTACAGTCCTTGTCGGGCAGGGAGAGCGGGCTTACTGTTCTCTGAGATGAATTCCTTGACGAGCTCTCCATTGTAGCAGAACAACAGGCTTGCGGGAGATTTGGAACGGATCAATTCTCTGTCCTATCGGTCCGAAACATTCGAGTTAAACCCGGCTATCACCTGTAGCGCTATATGATTAATAATCAACATCCATAGCACCAAGCCCCTAACGTCCGTATCTACCCAGACCCCTGGGAGGATC
>CAJNIZ010012403.1:57522-70935 GCA_905231905.1 Symbiodinium pilosum | reverse complement strand
ATGGAAACTACTATAGTGCATTGGGATAATAGTGGGATAATGGAAAACCAAATGGAAACTACTATAGTATATTGGGCTTATATTTAGGCACCACAGGTGCAGTCAAAGGCCATGTTTCTATCATTGATCTCCCCCTATGACGTTGGCTGTGGAGATAGAATTCTGTTGTTGACAAAGATGGACCACATTGAGTTCAGGTCAGAACCCTTAAAGGAATAGGTTTGGGTGGTTTGGGCACCTGATGTGAGTGAATGTGTGATGGCCAGCCCGCATCGGGCCATGGCAGCAAGCAGCCCAGCGCGATGCACTCGAAGAGATGCTGTGGCCTGACCATAATTGCCAGTGTAGATTCTTAGGGTTTAGGGATTAGGGTTTAGGGGTCTAGGGGTTTAGGGTTTAGGGGTTAGGGGTTTAGGGGTTTAGGGATTTAAGGGTTTAGGGTTTAGGGATTTAGGGGTTTGGGGTTTAGTGAGTGTCTAGGGTCTAGGGTCCCAATGTAGATAGCACTGGTGTTTTGCAATGTGGCTACCTAGCCAGAACCCTCTAAACACCTGTAAGCCCGTTCTCATTCAGTTGTCCATTTATTCTGCAAAGGGGTTATATCCCTAAACCCCCTATACAACCCCAATATAATTCCTTGCATATCCTAGTAAATCCCTATATACCTTGTATATATCTTGATATTTCACCTACAGGTTGGGATAGCCCTTGAAGAGGAGGTTCTCAGGACACAGATACATATTTGCAACTGTCCATTTTGACAGCCAAGGCGTTTGCGGCCCAACACTTTGGGGGGCTTATACGTCGAGGGATTTGACGGGATTTGGTAGGGCCTCTAGGGTACCTTATTGTTCGAAGCTGAGGGTTGAAGAGTATTCTGGCGTGTGGTGGTTGCAATTCCAAATCCAAGAACAGCGAGCGCCAAACCTTACACCCTCCAAGACTTGAAAGGACCATAGGGAGGTTGTAGGAGTTTAGGGGTTTAGGATGTAGGGTTTAGGGATTCCGCAACCCCCCCAACTCCAACTCATGTCCGCTGCGACCAGGCAACGATGAGGCGCGGCCGAATGTATTAGTACTTTAGGCAGAGTAGGGGCAGGGATGCCAATAAGTATCCCTATATGTGCCATAGTAGAAACTCCTTAAACGAGGTTATACAGGGGATTCTATAGGGACTACTATAGGGTTTCTTAAGGGGGGATACTAGGAGTTTAGACTATGGCTCATATGATGAGGTAGGATTTCACGTGTTGTGGTGAGTATAGATTGGGTCGCGTAGGAATTTTGAGGGATGCATCTGAAAAGTAGGAGAATAGATCCAGTTGAACAGAAATGGGAATGACAGAACTGCTTAGGGATTATGTGAGGGATTATGGACCTAAACCCTAAACCCTAACCCTAAACCCTAACCCAGGTGGATAAGGGCCTTGGGTTAGGGCTTTAGGGCCCAGACATGAACTGTGCGTAGGTCCCCTTTGAAAAGCAATAGCCTTAGAAGTAGTTCCAGGTCTCTTTAGGGGCGTGTACCTTTTGAGCACCCTAAAACCCTAAAACCTAAACCCCAAAACCCTAAAACCCTAAACCCTGAACCCCAAGCAGGTAGTCCCACTATTCTACTTTAAGCGCAGAGCCTAGGGTGGTGAGGTGTCGCCCTTCGTCCATGTTTGGTAAATCCAGGCCGCCAGAAAATCTGGGAATTGAGGGTACTGACTCATTGTCTGAGGGTTGTTTACGACTCATGGTCTACAGCGTCAAGGATAGTGAGATAGTTTCACAGTAGCGGGTTTGGGGCTTGAGGTTTTATAAGGTTTGGTTTAGGTGCGACAGGTTGTGTTTGCTGCTCGCTTGCATGGTGTTTGTTGGGTTCGTGAGCACTTGGAGCCATGCATGTTGCTGCATGTGTGTTGCCCTCTAGATGTCAAGTCGGTAGGGGGCTGTGGATTTCTTGGATAGGACTTCTGTGCATCCAAAGAATTCAAACAGCATGGATTGTGGCGGGTGTGCTACTGGCTCAAGCGTTTGGGCCCTGGTGATACGCTGAGGAGCGGGCAAACTCACGAGAGCAAAGTGGCATGATGCGCTTAACCCCAAGCCCTGTTTGGCTGTGTGTAAGCCTGGAACTTGTAACTCTCTCAGCTTCAGCCCGCAACACTAAATCCTAAACCCTGCAGACTTAGACCCTGAACCCTCAGAACCCCAAAGCTTGTCAAAGCTTTAAAGCTCCCCACTTTTGCCCACCTATAATCCTAGACCCTGAACTCCAAGCATCAAATGTCAAACCCTAGATCCTAGAACTTCCCGTATTCATAACCCCCTATACTACCTACATGTGATATAACCCCTGCATTGCCCTGTAAAGCCCCTGTATAAGCTCAAACCCTAAACCCTAAACAAGCTTACAGTCTCTGCCCAGCAGAAACCCCATACTTTTGCGAGCCATGGCGCTCTTCAAGAAGTATCCGGGGAAGAAGGACACGGGTTAAATGAGCTATAGTCCAAATAGGGTTTAGGGGCTAAATTCGTCAGATGGGGGTAATATGGGGATTATATAAGGGAGTCTTACAGGGCTTGTTAAGGGGGCGATACTAGGAGTTTAGAGTATAGCTCATAGAGTGCTTAGATAGGGGTTATGTAGGGGTTATATAGGGGTCATGCAGAGGTTACATAGAGGTCATGTCTGGGTTACGTAGGGGCCGTATAGGGGTTACATAGGGGTTATAGGGTTTACATGGATTGTATATATGGTTTTTATAGGTACATTACCACAAGAATGGAGGATCAAATGGAAAAGAACATGGACATGAAATGGAAGCTTGATGTTATGAGGATTGCATAGGGGGATTGTATTTGAATATTGAATTTAGAGGGACTATATGAGGCTTGTAAGGATTTTACAGGGGGGTATACACTTTCCCAAACTAACATGGAAACCCATCTAGTTCCTTTGTAGAGGGACTGTAGTCTTTGTTGGGCCCCTTGTGGGTTTCCATATTAGTTTCCGGGAGGGTATAGGGGGAAGAAAGACGCGCAAGAGAGTCCCCTTTTGGGTTCCTAAAACAAGACATGGAAGGATTATTGTTGTTAAGTCTTGCAGGGATCAGGGTGTAGGGTTTAGGATTTGAACACAGCCTGAACTCTAAACCCTGAAGCTCAGGGCCTCCAAGCCACTGATCAGGCTTGAGGGTTTGGGTTCTAGAACTTTGGGATCAGGGTTAGGGGTATATAAGGGTTCATATAGGGATAAATGCAAAATGAAATGGAAACTGGGGAATACATAGGGGTTATGTAGGGATTACGTAGGGACAATGGACAAGAAAATGAAAGCTACTGCTCAGGGCTCAGGGATCAGGATTTAGGATTTAGGGTTTACGGTTGCAGAGGAGGCGGGCAGGATGCATGTTTAGGTAGGGTGTCTGACTGAGCTTTCCAACATTTTTGGGCTTAGGGGTTTAGGGCTTAGGGCGCAAGAGAGTACTACGAGCACTGAGGAGGAGCGAGACCCTGCAGCTGCCCCACTTTTTGAGGACTCCATATTTCTTTGAGGGAGTACTGTAGTCTTGATCCTCATAGAACTGTTGCACACTGTACCCGAAACCCTATTCTAACTAAAAGCCCCTTCCCTGACTGCATACATGCTTATATAAACATTGATAATCCTTTCAAGTTTCCATGCATGCAATCCGCGTAATTTAAATCCCGACCTATCCCTATACCATCACCTTACATAATTCTTATGTATCCCTCTACAACCCCCTTGTACAACCCCTTTCCATCTCTATACATTCGCCCCAAAAAGTCACCTTCTATTCCTGTGCAACCCCTTTATAAATCCCTGTAGTGTAGTCCCATCCCGAAACCCTAAACCCTAAACCCAAACCTAAACCCCTTGTCCAGTGCTCCTCCCCATTTTTCAGGATCCGGTCTGCGAGGACGACGAGGATCTCCTGCTGGAGCGGGAGTCCGCGATCTTTCGGCTCCTGAAGGTCTGGGTTTAGGGTTCAGAGTTTAGGGTTTGCGAGTTAAGGGTTTAGGGGTTTAGGGCTTAGGCGTTTAGAGCTTAGAGTACAGGATTTAGGGTTGGGTTTTGGAGTTTAGGCTTTGTAGCTTGGATCTTAGAGTTTAGGGTTTCGTGTTCGGGGCTTAAAGTTCAGGATTTAGGCCCTAGGGTTTAGGGTGTAGCGTTCAGGATTTTAAGTTTGGAGCTGAGGGCTTAAGGTTCAGACTTATTTGATTCACCTGCTTCTGGGGGTTTAGTGTTTAGGGCCCACACTCCTTAAAGGGGCGTATATCGGGGTTCTAGTATAGGGGGTTACTGTAGGGATTATTGAGGGTGATGCCAGGAGTTTAGACTATGACTCATATCTAACCCCTCAAACCGTAAACCCCTAAAGTGCCAAAGGTCAGCTCCTTTTTCATGATACATTCCTTATACAGTTTGAATGTCATTTTCCATGTGATTCTCCATTATCCTAATTATCTAGGCCCCTCAACCTTAAATCCTATGCTGTGCATCCCTAAACGCTCTTTAAAGGGACTCTATAGGTCTTTAGAATTTCTTGAATGCAACAGACCCTACATATCCTGCTCAGCTCTTAAAGGGACCCAACCCCCCAAACCCAATGGCCTAAACCCTAAACCGCAAACCCAAAACCCGAACCCCCAAACCCTAAACCCCAAACCCTAAACCCAAACCCTAAACCCAAACCTTAAACCCAAACCCTAAACCCAAACCTTAAACCCAAACCTTAACCCCTCAGGCGAGCTCCTTTCATTTCCGATCGTACGCTTTTCGATCTGCCTTCTTCGACCGCTGCTTGGACACCAACGTGCCTGGCACCCAGAGCTCTCAGGCTTTAGGGTTTAGGGTTCAGGGTTTTGGGTTTGCGGTGTAGGGTTTAGGGTTCAGGGTTTTGGTTTAGGGGTCTAGGGTTTAGGGTTTAGGCAAAACTATCCTCTTCATATTCCTTATGCACGAACCCTGAGCCCGGGCCATGGTTGCCCCCGCCTTTTTTGAATGATCCCTATTCATCTCTGAGTCCCCAAGGGTATCCCGGTTTGACAGACGGATATCTGGACTGACAACCAGCATCACCTTTGGAGATCTGAGCGTAGTCACCTGCCGAAGGTTCAGGGTTTAGAGTTTAGGGCTTCAGGTTTAGGGTTTGAGGGTTTAGGTTTATGCTTCGGGTTTAGGGTTTCGGGTCATCCAAAGACCCCTCACACTTTCAACCCTCCAAACCTTCAACCCTATCAATCCCCAACACCCTCGCAGCTGCTTAAGACTCCACGGCCCTGAA
This sequence comes from Symbiodinium pilosum, assembly GCA_905231905.1. Taxonomy (NCBI): domain Eukaryota; class Dinophyceae; order Suessiales; family Symbiodiniaceae; genus Symbiodinium; species Symbiodinium pilosum. The sequence continues at coordinate 65,638 of CAJNIZ010012403.1, read as the reverse complement.
ACCTCAAAAGCTAATCTCGCAATCCTCACACTTAAAGCCTAAACCCTAAAACTCTAAAGCCTCCACTCTAAACCCTATACATCCTTGTATAAGCTCTATGCCGGCTAAAACAACCTTTAAACTCAACCCTAAAGCCTTAAGCCCTCAAACTCGAAGATCCCAGAACCCGGGAATCCTGAAACCGTAAAATCCTGCAACCCCTAAATCCTGAACCCTAAACCCTAAAACCCTAAAGCCTAAACCCTAGCGCCTGAGCCACCGGAGGCTTCAGACGCTCCTCCGCGAGGAGGTCCCTGCGCCCTGCTGGGCGCGGCGGGTGGCAGGAGCAACCACGTTGAGGTTAAAGGGTTTGGGGATTTCCTCTGGGTGGGTATAAATGGGTATGTAGGGATATGGAGGGGAACATGGGATATATGGGGGTGTGTTCATGTGTATATATAGGATGTTCGGCATAACATGAGAATCAAATGGACAAGAGTTTGGAGAAGGAAATGGCAGGGGTTTCGGGGTGTTAGGGTTGGGGGTTTAGGAATTTAGGGTTTGTAGTGTTTGCGGTTTTGCGGGTTTATACAGGGTGTTAAGGTGGAGGGTTCAGGCCTCTGAGGGTTTTGGGGTTAGAGTTCATATGGTTGAGGGTCGAGAATTCAAGGTTGAGATGCGTGAGGAGTACCCCTGGGATTCTTGGTGTCCACCTCCAGGAGTTCACAGTGCTTGCAAGCAGGGATCTGCAATGAAGAGTACGAAGATGACGTCGAGATTTTGGGTATTGCTGTATGATCACTGTACGGGAAGGTATATAGACTCTGTGATTCACAGTTACTAGTCAGTCATCAGTCAGCAATACATGACTTAGACTAGCAATACCAGACTTCGCCTTTGGATCAAGGCTACGTTTAGGTTCTGAGTGTGCACTCAACGCTCATAACCTTAAATCTGACTTTGAACCCTCAAACCCTAAGCCGTGCAACCCGAACTTCATTCCTAAATCCGTACATCCCGAAACCCTCCACCCATGCAAATTTGCCGTGTAAAATAACATGAGCCACTCCTTCAAGGGGGTTACATAAGGGATTATATAAGGCACTAGTATAGGGGTCATTAAGGGGGCTACTAGGAGATTAGACTATGGCTCACATGGATCACAAAAAAATTCTAGATGGGCTGAGGCCCTTTTACAACGGGAGCTGTACCGATCCGATGTTGGTTTCGGGAGGGTAAACCTAGCTTGAAACGGAAACCTCATTCTGAAACCCTACAGCCTCAGAGCGAAGCACTGAGCCCCTGAATGCTCAAAGGCCATGAAACATCTTAGACCCCAAAATCCAAAAGCCTAAACCCTAAACCTTACACCCCTTAACCCCAAAACCCTAAACCCCCCAGCCTCCCACCCACTAAGCCTTTAATTTTTCATCCCTTATCGCCGTATTGCCCTACATACCCTTATATATCCATAGATAATCCTTTATAGTCCGTCTATATGTTTCCCTATATATCCCTGTATCTCCATATTAGTCCCTATAAATCCCTATAAATCCTTATACATCCCTACATATCCCTACAAAACCCTAAAACCCTAAAACCCTGAATCATCAAACCCTGAACCCCTAGAACCCTAACCCCCCAAACCCAATTCTTCTTCTGACTTGCCTGATGATACGTTCCGATCTTGGAACCAGCAGTATAACGACCTTCGCAGCAACGTTGCCAGCATTCTTCTCTCAAACTGCAGTAGCTCCTACTGTAGATACAACTTGCAGTTGTGATTAACAAGCATCACTTGTCGCACTTTGGACGCTCTGACTTCGGTCCGCATGTACCCAAATCCCCCAAACCCCTTAAAACACCCAAAAGCCCCTAAAACCCTCCCACCCCTTAGTCTCATCTTGAAGTCCTTGGGCTAAAGGGGGATACCAGGAGTTTAGACTATAATCCCCTATAATCCCCTATATAATCCCAATTTCTATTTCATTTTCTATTTTCTTTTCCATTTGATTCTCCATTTTCAACGGGGATACTAAGAGTATAGACGCTAAACCCTAAACCCTAAATAGTAGTTTCCATTTTCTTTTCCACTACCCCAAAATGACCCCGATATCCTTCATTCCTTCAAAGCTCCAGGCGCCGCCTGCGCTGCCTACCTCGAGGCCGCCACGGTCAGTGCCGAGGCGGCTTCGGGGTTTTAGGGGTTTAGGTGTTCTGTGTGTTTTTTTTTTAATTGTTTTTACTTGTTTTTAAGTGTAAATTTGGGCTTTAAAGGTTTTAGGGGATTTGTATGTTTTTTAGGGGTTTTAGGGTTTTGTAGGGGTTTGAGGGGCTTTCTGGTTTTGAGGTTTTCGGGTTCAGGGTTTCTAGGGTTTGAAGATTTGGGGGTTTAGGGTTTTAGCGTTTGAGAGTTTTAAGGGGTTTTAGGGTTAAACGTTTTGGGGTTTAGGGTTCAGTGGTTTTAGGGTTTAGGGCTTAGTGGGGATTGTATACTGAGTATAGAAGGGTATATATATATATATATGTTACATGAGGCGTTTGTAGGTTTATATAGGGGTATATAAGGATTTCATTAAGGAGGGCCTAGTACATGTACCTGAGCCCAAACAATTATGGATCATGGAAGCACCAAGAAAAGAACTATCGAGGTGACCGTTTCTCAAACCCTAAACTTTTTGTTCCCTAAACCCTACAGAACCCTATGCCCTAAACCCTAAATCCTAAACTTGAGGGAGGGTAGATCTTGGGGCTCAGAGGGGCAAGCAGCGATATAGACTATAGACTATAGAGGATATGTATTGGTTATGCAGGAATACAGAAGGATCTATGGAAAATATAAGCTTTTTGGAAGGGGCTATGTAGGAATTGTCCTAGAAGGTATACGGGGCGTAAGGGGTCTTGGTTTCGGGCTTAGGGGAATGGAACTTTACAGAGAACGCGTTTATGGGGTTACAGAGGGGTGTGTACATACACTTATGTACAGCGTTTGAGGATTTAGGGATTACCTATGGAGGCATTGCGGGATCTGGGAATATATTGGAGTATATAAGGGGTTATCCAGAAATCATGTGTACACCGTATATGAGGTTTTGGGGATCTATAGGTTTTCGGGATTGAGGGCCTTAGTGGGTTGAGGGAGGGTTTAGGGATTTGGCATTCCGGGGTTCTAGGGTTCAGGGTGTGGTTCAGCTTCTTTGCATTCAGGCTTCTAGCCCCGGCTTAGTCTTAAAGGTATTTATAGAAGCCTGCATGAGGATCCCTGCAATCTTCGTAGTCCAGCGTCCCCCAGGGCCCCCCATAGGTTGAGAGCCACCATATACTTTAGGTCAAATCCCCTCTACAGGAACATCCACTTTTTTTTTTTTTTTTTTTTNNTACCAATTACTGGGTGGGGGATTGACCCACCATATACTCCAATGGGAATCCTGAGAATCGATCCCCCTTTCCCGGTGAGGTGCCAGGGAGGAGAAGGATAACGATTGAGGATGATTTTGAACATGGTTACAGCCCCTATCAGGCCTTGAAACCCGCAACCCTAAAACTCTAAACCCTGAACTCCCAGAATCGCAACACCCTAAAACCCTAAAACCCTAAAACCCTTAAACCCTAAAACCCCTAACCCTAAATCCTAGACACAGAATTACCTTTCCATAAATCATTTGCAGATTTGGTCGACCCTCCCGATCTGCCTGCAGGCTCCTCACAACACCTTTCAGGATCTTATGTTAGGCCAAGACGGACACCAAAACAAACCTTGACGGAGTGTATAGTTTCCTGAGGGTTAACATCTTTTCCTAGCAAGACTTGTAGTCCTAACTCCCAACCCATGGTGGTTATTGTTATTTCACTTATAACCTTAGTTACAATCAGCTTAGAATTTCCTATAATGTGTTACGTCTACAGTAGAAGTACCCATGCACATCCTAGTATCCACCATAGTCCCAAACCCTTGAAACAGGCCTTGGTCTCAAAGCCCAGAAGTTCTAACAAGGCATTATAGGGGCTTAAGTAATTACCAAAAGGTATGGCTCCAGGATTCTTGCATAACGATGGTATTGGTTATTATCTTGTCCATTACATTCCTGTATGTAATTGCCATACAATCCAGTTTGTATTTTCCTTTTCAATTTGCTCTTCCGCTCGACATTTCATGATATGGGTAATATTCCGGAACCCTATCTGTCCCTCCACAACCCTATCTCCTCCCTACACAAAGCTATATCCTCCTGAACCCTTAAACTTTAAACCCTAAACCCCTGTGTCCTCCTAAACCCTTGAACGCCCGACTGTCACAACCCGAAGTCTTCAACGCCGCCAGGCTTTAGGCGCTTTGGAAGCTGAGGTGCCTTGCAGACTTGAAGCTGGGTTTAGGGATAATAGGGGTTATATAGGGATTATAGGGGTTATATTGGGGTCATATGAGGATACTGGAAAAGAAAATGGAAACTACTATTTAGGGTTTGGGGTTGAAGCTTTACGGCTTCAGGGTTTAGGGGTTAGAAGGTTAGGGTTTAGGGTTTTAGTGTTTAGGGCTTAGAGGACAATGTGGGTTTCATGGATCCAGCCTTACATTATGCCTACTACTCATGTCATTTTCTTGCTGTTACTTGTATCTGACAACTGTTGCTATATTCTCTTGTTTATTGCTACGACTGCTGCTGTTGCTACCATTACTGGGCCATCACTGTCAGGTAATCGGAATACTAACAGTAATAGTAAAATCAGCAGGAATGGCCATAGCAGAAGTAAAAGGACAAACTCATACTTTGCCGTCAGCAGGCAGTGGTTAATGACATCGTGATCTTGGGGGAGCGGTGGGGGGGGGCCTGCAGGTTGCGCGAAGTGCGTGCGGGGGAGGACAACTACGCTCAAGCCACGTAAACATAATGGTATTTGAGCAGCATTTTGTTGTTTTGCGGAATTGTCTCCTAGAACCCCAAACTCGAAGCTCTAGAACCTCAAGCACAAGCCCAAAAACCAAAACCCAAAACCCAAACTCTACGCCCCTGACCTCAGCTCTCCTTTTTCCCTCCCAAACTCATACCATTCATCCGAGAAATCCCTATCTCCTATCACCAACAATCCCAAAGATCCCAAACCTCAACACCCCAAACTACACACCCTAAACCCTGAATCCTAGACTCTAAACCCCAAATCTTGAACCCTTAGCACACGCCAAAACCATTTTAGCTCCCCCTTAGCCAGGCCTTCACTGCCCGCCACGGCTGCTACGTGCCCGCGTTGGTCTTCGAGGCCCATGCCGCTGAGGCCGTGGAACCCCAAACCCTACACCCCAAATCCTGAACCCTAAATCTAAATCCTAACCCTAAACCCTGAGCCCTAAACCCCAAGCCCTAAACCTTGAACCCTAACCCCAAACCCCGGACCCTGAACACAAAAGGTTTCTAGGCATGCCCCTGTGTTAGCTGAGAATCTCCTCTTCTGAAGAATGAACCCCCCCATCCCCGTGGTCATACGCTTTCCCCAATTTTACTAGGGTTTAGGGTTTAAAGGTTTAGGGTGTGCTTTTGTTTAAAGTTCGTAGGGGGAGTGTGGCGATTCTGTAAGATATAGGTGTACAGGGACAAATAGAAGTCCTCTGGGGACATAGGGATGTCTTGGGTTTAGGGTTTAAAAGTTTAGGGTGTTTAAGAGTTTGGGGTTCAGTACCGAAGGTGAAGAGGTTTGGGGGTTGTAGGGATTAGGGCTTTGGCTTTGTGGCACGTAGGGTTCAGAGCTTAGCGGCTTAGGAGGAAGGATTTAGATCTGGGGGTCTTGTGCTTTAGGGGTTTTAGGGCTCAGCATCTCGGCAGAAGGCACGTAGGATTCGGGGCTTAAAGCTTTGGATTGGGGATTTTGCGCTGTAGGTGTAAGGATTTAGCGCCGAGGGATGAGTTTAGGTTTTCAATTTCCAGGGGTTAAGTCCCAAAACCCAAAATCATTTGAGATGTTCACTTTTGCCGGCTTATGAGGGATGAGGGGTTTAAGGTTTGGGAGTTTGGGCTGAGGGTTATTAAGGCATTAGGGATTTGGGATCTAGGATGCCGCAGCATAAAGGGTTATTCACCGGGCTTTTGTTTGGAGCAGGTGTTTAGCGTAGGGCCCGGCAATTACGGCTGGAGTTTTCTTAGCTTTGGGTTTAGACCCCAAGCTCAAACCCTAAAGCAGGGTAGTACCAGTCCCCGAAACCCTCAATCCGAACTCCAAGCCCGAAGTCTTAAATCCTAACCTCCTAACCCTAAAGCCCTACACGGTGACCCCGAAACACCCAAGCCCCCAAACCCTTAAACTCTAAACCCCCAAACCCCTAAACCCTAACCCCCAGAACCCCAAGGAACAATCAGCTCTCCTGGTTGCCCTTCCCCAAGCCTAAACCCTAAGCCCTAAGCCCTAAACCAAAAGACTCTGAGAGGAGCCGGAGAGGCCGCTGACTCCCGAGGAGCTGTGCCTCTCTTTCTTCCTATCTGCAGCTTGCTTAAAAAAATATATATGAGCTATAGTCTAAACTCTTTAAAGGGTTGTATAGGGGATTAGATAGGGGAGTATTATTGGGTTATTGAGGGGATATTAGGAGTGTAGACAGTGGCTCACATGTATGTTGTTACACATGTGCCTGCGTGCATGCTTGCATACATATGCACATACTGTGTACATACGTTACATTACATGCGTTAATCAATACGTTTCATACACCCATACATACATACATACATACATACATACATGGAACTGCCAAGGGGCAAGGGAAAGCAATTATGGGGTTTTGGGCTTCTAGGCTGCTTCCAAAAGAACGCACGGCCTCCCCCCAAAAGAACACTGCCGCTGTAAGAGGGCCTAGATGGGTCCTCAGTAAGTGTCGGGGAGGGCACTGCTTTTGTTTGTGCGTGTTTCATCGTTGTTTTCCAGAACTTTTTGCCTGATGTTTTCAGGGGTTCAGCATACAAGCACATTGATGCTAAACTTGCAACCCTTCCAAGCGTGGGAAGGAGCTCGACCTGCTGCAGCGGTCGAACTACGGCCTGGCCTTCACGTCGCAGGTAGGGCCAGTGATACTCAATTTGGGGCTTAGGGTTCAGGGTTTAGGGTTTGGGGTTTGGGGTTTAGGGTTTAGGGTTTGGGGTTTGGGATTTAGGGTTTAAGGCTTTAGGGTTTAGGTTTTAGGGTTTAGGGCCTACTTGCAGGTTCAGGGACTCAGATATATCTGCATTTATAGACCACTGATAAATGTCCTGAATCCGCCCATATGTTTCTACTTGGGATAGAAGTACCAGATATAAGTGGGTTCTGATTGCTATGAAGCCTGGAGTATGCAAGTGATATATAGGGTCCCCTTAAAGGGGTTATAGGGGTTACATAGGTATATAGGGGTAAGGTTTAGGATGTAGTATCTCAAAGAGCTTGGGGCCCTAAATGATTAGAATAGGGGCTGTGACAAAGTCTAGGGTCCCTGTAAGCTGATAATGGCAATCATATAGGGATAGACCGGGCCCAGTGTTGAGGATCAGGGTTTAGAGCTGGCAGGAGTTTTGCTATCATCGCAGTTCTCCGTGCAACGTAGTTTCTCCGTGGACGCCTCCTGTAGAATCTCCAGGGATGCATGGGAGCTTTTCAACATCTATGTAGGTTAGACCGTGGTTTCTTGTTTGGAGTCTAGGGGGAAAACCGAGGTTACGGTCAGGTAACGCTAAATCAAATGGCAAAGGACATGGAACATGAAATGGAAACGGAAAGTTCATATAGGGCAAGGCGAAGAAGAAGCGTAGGGAGAAATCAAACTTTTGACCAGGTGCTATCCTACTTCCGCGTATAGATGGCATAAGTGTCTCGTAGTATGCTTACCTGGCCCTGAAACTGGATAAGCCCAAAACCCAAAACGCTTGTGAGACGGAAGTCCGGTTCCCCAAGCCATAAAGCTTGTGAGTCCCGCCCGAACTCCTAAACACTGCGCCCTAGCCTCCCCCAAGCAAAGCTGGAAGTCCATGAAGCCCACTCTGAAAAGGGCTCTTTGTAGGGCTTTGCTTGTGTTTTCATGATAGTTTGAACAATTACTACCCCTAAACCCTTATGAGTGCACGCACGCCCAGAAAGGAATCATCACAGAATTTCTGGCAACTTTAAACCTTAAACCCTAAAC
>CAJNIZ010012403.1:42950-57487 GCA_905231905.1 Symbiodinium pilosum | reverse complement strand
AACCCTAAACCCTAAAGTCCAGAAATCCTGCCAAGGCGGCCCGGAACAAGCTTCAGGCACTTTGGGTGCCTCAGCGGTGGGCTCAGCCTTTGCTCTCTTGACTCTCAAGCTCCTCCCAAAAGGGCTTTAGGGTTTAGGGTTTAGGGTTTAGGGGTTTCATAGGGATTGTATAGGGACGTATAGGGATTATGTAGTGACACAAGGGATTAGATAGGTTTTTTTACAGGGGTTATATAGGGACATGTATGGATATGTAGGTATATATGTAAGGATGTGCAGGGGTTGAGGGTCTAGCTTCTTCGAAGATTCATAGGCCACTGCCCTTTTTCTATACGGGGTTTCACGCGAGCTTTTGGGAGGGTGGGCTTGAGTGGGGCTTAGAGGCAGTTGAGGGTGGAGGTACTATGACTATGTCATATGTGCATGCGTGTACCTAGTTATTTGTAACATGTAAAAATATTAGTACAGCCTCCTTAATTCCCCAGCTACCCTCGGAAACGCAGGCCATCAACGCGCTGGACCCTGTCACGTTCCCTATTGCGCGAGGGCATTGACCCGAAGCCCAGAAGCGAGTGGGGCTCATCTGTTGTTGATCCCAAAAGGAACCGTAGCACCGAATCCCAAGACTTTCCTATCCCCCGCAGCATGACTCCTTTGGGTTCAGGTGTTTAGAGGCTCTAGATCCTGTAGCCCTAAGCCTGATCGCTGAACCCCAAACCCTGCAGCGCAGGAGTTTAGGGTTTAGTCTAGGGAACGTGTGCCTTGGCCATTCAGGACATAGAGTTTTAGGATTGAGGGCGAGGTGTTCAGGGCTAAGGGGGTTGTGTAGAAAATGGGGGTATAGATAGTGGGGCTTGTGGCTGGGCATGATGTACAGACTGATATAGGGATCTAGTCCTTCATTTCCTAATGATCACCAGGCAGGAAACGCCTGCAACACTGGCGCTGCGCTGAAATGAACGGCTTTACGTAACTGAAGGCAGAGAATGTCATGCATAAAAATGGTGTAACGAATCAACACTGACCTTTGGTGGTCCTCGATTTACATGGTAGGTTGTCAAACTTATGGTCTCTTCTTGGGTCCCTAGGCAGCTTTTAATGTGAAGGGTACCCCAAAAAACGAGAATTTGACTACCTACACTCTCTCTCTCTCTCTCTCTCTTTCTTTCTCTCTTTCTTTTTCCTCTTTGTACATCTCCAGTGTTGCGACTTCATTTTCCATTTGACTTTCGGTTCGATTCTCCATGAAACTCGCAAACCTTAGATTCTCTGACAACTCCTCCATATTCTAGTCGAGCACTTTGGCATCTTGTGAGGCATCGGGGTGCGCCATCTGCGGCAGTGACAAAAGGCTGCGATCTAGACCTTCAAACCAAACCTTAAACCCTAATAACATATAGTCCCCTTTGAGTAGATAGAATATGGGGTATACAGGGATCTTAATATAATTTACCAAAAGCCATTTTCTATGTACTTAAGGGGGGCTATACACTCCTCGGAACTGACACGGAACCCCAGTTTGTCCTCAGGAAGGCAGTCTTTATACGCCCAATTGGGGGTTCATCGTCAATCTGTGGGAGTATGGTAGTTGTTATTTTCTTTTCCAGTATCCCAATATATCCCCTATATAACCCCTATTATACTTATAAACGCTATCGCGCGCCCACCTCGGCTGAGCACACGAATAGGTCATGGCATGTAGGGTGTATTCCGAGATCTTTTTGTGTATCGCTTCAAAAGGAAAGTTCGTCCCCGAAAAGCATTATAAGAAACAAGAGATTTCCTGCAGGTAGCCTTGTTTTTTCACGTATGAACCTTTAAGTAGGGACCAGGTCTACACACGGAAAGAGATTCGTCATGCAGGTCGCATCTTATCCTCCCTAAATCGGAAACCCCCCAAATCCATATGGGCCTTTTCTTTAAAAGACAGTGGTCTCAATATCAACTGTGTTGAGGATCCATTTTAGTTTGGCCGACCTGCCCTAAACTCTATACACCCCTATACCTCTCCATACATCCCTTAACTGGACCCCCCACCCAGTAATAGTGACTATAAGGAATAATAGGGATCATATTAGGGTCCTCTTATATTCCTATTATGCCACTAACTACAGAATGGGGAGTCGTCCTAATACATCCCCCCTAAAATATCAATCCCGGCCCTTTCCGGGGGGAAGGGTACATCTAGAGCCCCAAGATCTAGGTTCTTAAGATATATGTCTATGCATCCCAAGCCTGAACTTCCAGAAGCACATCTTCAAGGAATATACTATGGGGTTTTGGGATTTAGGGTTTAGGTTTTAGGGTTAGTAGGGAATAAGGGAAGATAGTATGTAGAGATTATATGTATATATATAGATATATATATATATATGTTTTCATCTTGATTGTGTTCCCTTATTCCCTACTAAGAGCCGGTAAGTTAGCTCTTGAAGCCCAGCGAAGGAAGATTGGAGTCACAAGCCTTGAGCCCAACATTTTCTCCAGATTCTGAGCCCTAGCGCCTTAGCTCCTGGACCCTAAACCCTAATGAACTATATAGGGATAATGGAAAAGAAACTGGAAACTACTGTCTGTAGTATATAGGGGTTATGTAGGGACAATGGAAAAGAAAACGGAAGCTACAGTTCTGAGCCCCGACGCCTTAACCCCTGGACCTTAAGCCCTAAGTCCTACAGCTTGGCTCCGCAGGCGACCCGGGCACGCCCGCCGCTGCTGACGTGTACCCCCGGGCAGGCGATGAGGACTGTCGAAGTTGAGGCTTTGGGGTCTAGGGTTTAACCCTAAACTTCGGGTACTGCCCCCACCCAGTAACAGTCTATATTAGGGGTCCTATTAAGGGCTATTTAAAACCATAGTATAATTATTATCCAACTGTTACTGAGCGGGGGCAGTACCCAACCTAAACTCTAAACCCGTAAACCCTAAACCCTAACCGCGAGGGTTTATGGTTTAGGGTTGAGTGTTTAGGGTCATGCAGGGAGTAGAAAGGAATTTGAAGGGCTATTCAAAGGTTGTACAGGGTTTAGGGTCATACAGGGATTATAGTGGGTTTCTATAGGGGTATATGGGGGCTATATAGGGTGTTAAAGAGTTATAAAGGGATTCTAGTGGGTTTTATAGGTCATACAAGGATTCTAGAGGGGTTTTACAGGGTTATATAGGGCTTGTATTGGGTTGTTGTGGGTTATCCAGGAATTATACATTAGGGCTCAGGGTGTAGAGTTTAGGTATTCGGGGGTTGGGTTCAAGGTTTAGGTTGGCGGTTAGGGCTTGACATTCAGGGCTCATGCACCCGAAAGGTTAGACCCTAAGTGTTTATGCACGCAGCCCCCTGGGCCAGTCTGAAAGCATCCCCTTGGAGAGATGAAAGGACTAAAGAAATTGGAACTCGCACGCATTGGTCAACAGTTGTGCCTGTAAAATCACCATGAATTTGAAAAGGCCGCTGCGGGTAGGGATACTTGAGCCAGCTTTTCAGAGGAACTAGCAACACTGCTTTGCTGAAGCCAGCCTCCATTGTGTGTTCAAACGTCACAAATTAGCAAGTCAGCGCTCGCCTTCGCATAACAAGCTCTGGGTGTTGACTATCATGAGCCCCCGGACCCCCTAAAGGATCCAAAAGATGTTTTTTTTTTTAAATTAATCCCTAGGTTCCCTAACGTAGTAATGGAGCCATTTTGGGCGGGGTTCCATTTTGTGGCTCCTTACGCGGGTCTGGGCCACAGCCCAAAGCACCTTCAGTTGACTTGGGGTTCCGAGTGGGATTTGGTCAGTCCCTGCCTACGCTTGGGGCGCATTTTGTGAGGCCTGCAGCGCAGTGGATGTATGGGGAAAGTCCAACCCTCTAAATGCTAGACCCTCAAACCTAAGTCCTAGAATCCCCAAACCCTAAACCTAACACCTAAACCCTAAACCTTAAAACCTGAAACCTGCTAACCGTGGACTCGGCAATGGCCTGCCCACCACTGCGAGTGGTTTTTTTCGTGAGCAGAGGCCCCCAAGTCTTCACTTCACTCCTTTGTCACAAAGCCAGACACAAAGTTCCAATAAACAGAGGCCCGCGAAGGGATTCTCAGAGACTGGAGCCACCTCCGGCAAAGGTACTTGACCTGCTGGCGGACGATCCTGTCAAGAACAAGGCGGGGGAGGCCACCCAGGAGGAAATACGTACATTGTGGGTCGATTTCGACGAGCACGGGGAGAGATTCACGCGGTGGAGGGACGTGTGCAAGGAAAGCTACGCCCCAGTGTTGGATGACAAGCCGATCGATGGGCCATTGACTTGCAAACTCTAAGCCCTAAACCCCTGAACCCAAAAAAACCCCAAACCTTTACTGTCAGCCCTCCAAGCGGTTCAACCGACTCCACAGTCCAAATCCGAAAGCCACACTACCACCAAAATCCCATAAACCTGTAACCCAAATCTAGGGGTTATATAGGGTAATATAGATTGTATAGGGTTGTATACGGTCTGTATAGGGTTATATAGGGTTGTATAGGGTCATATAGGGTTACCACCAAAATCCCGAAAGCCTGCAACCCAAACCCCTATATGAGCTGTAGTCTAAACTCCTTAAAGTAGGGGGTTATATAGTATAGGGCATAGGGTTTAAGGTTTGGGGGTTTGGGTTTAAAATCCTTACAGGGGGTTATATAAAGGGATTATTTAGGGAAGTAGTATAGGGGTTACTGAGGGGGATGCTCGGAGTTCAGACTACAGCTTATATGGTAGTTTCCTAAATGGGGGGACCCCAAAATGGACCCCAAAATAGTATAATCCATAATGCAGGGACCCCTAAGTTTGGGCAGCCCCTCCTCTTCTATGATCGCACAATTTCATTCTCCATCCTCTTCTCCATGTGATTCTCCACTATTGGTAAATTATCTCCCTAAACCATACATACTCTAAACCCTGAACACTGTAAAACCAGTTTTCAATTTCATTCTCGACTTGTTTTCCTTTTTCCAGCATGCGGGTAATGTTGACTCGCAGTGAACCCTAAACCAACCACCAAACCCCAAACCCCTACACCTTCAACCCTGGATCCCAAGCCTTAATCCCTAAACCCTAACCTCTAATCCCTAGTCCCTAAACTCTAACCCCTAAACCCTAATACCTAAACCTGAAATCCTTAAGCCCAAGTAGCCAGTCCGAGGATGGTCTCCTTCTGCAGAACCTCTGCATTCTGCCATCGGTGGAGGACGATCCGCAGGCGAGGGTTCAGGGTTTAGGGTTTAGGGTTGCGCAACCGCCCGAGTTTGCCGCACTTGTAGTGCGAAGATGAAGGGAGGCAGAATTGCAGGCTAACACACGACAAGTGCGGATTCTGCCAGTGCAGAAAATGCTGTCCCTGCCCGCACTTTGGGGACTAGATATGCGGTGTACTGCAATGATCTCCAGGTTGAACACAGATGTTGTTCGCACGGCATGATGCAAAGATTTACGCGCCTTATTTGGGGCGGGCTGGCTGGCAGCGTGGCGAATCCAACTTTTTTCGTACCCCGCACGGTCTCTAGTCCTGCAGTCACCGGAAGCTGGTAAACGAGAGCTGGGGCAACTCGATCCTGGATGTCTGTACGAAAGGTGGTTGAAGCCTGGCGTAGCAGAATTTCAGTCAACAATTTTCGCACCTTTAGACTAATGGGGCGTAGCGTGGACAAAGACAACGTAGCTTGGACCAATGAGGCGAAGCTTGGATTACTGGGGCGACTCAGAATTTGAATCAGAAATCCTCAGACTAAAGGAGCGAAGCTTGGACAAATGGTGCATAGCTCGGACTAATGGGGCAAACTTGACGCGCAACTCAGAATTTAAGTCAGAACCCCTCTCGCTCTTGGACTAACGGCGTAGTCTGGACAAATGGGGCATAGCTTGGACGAGTGGGGCGAAGCTGACTAATGGAACATACCTGGAACTACCGGGGCGAAGCGTGGACTCAGAGACTAATTGGGCAAAGCGTGGTCTGAGAGGAGCCAGAACGATCACCAGAGGCTATGCGCATACGGCCGTCGCCGGAAGCCACGCGCATGCAGTGATCAGCAGAAGCCATGTGCGGCAAAAGGTGTTGGTCCGACAAGAAGTGGAACGTTTGCAAGTTTGGGAGTGTCCCCCTAAACCCTCAAGTTCTAAACCATGCAAAGCTGAGAGCCGTCAGCAGCTAGAGACATTGCCGTGCGGCAAACAATTGAACCAGGATTCAGGACGAGGATGTAAAGGATGACAGGAGTCTGGGGTTTAGGGTTCATGGTTTAGATCGTTTAGGGTTTTAGAATGTAGGGGTTAGGGTGAAGGATTTAAAGTACAGGGTTTAGGATGGAAGGTTTCGGGTTCAGGATGCATGGTTCGTGCAACTTAAGTTGACTCAGGACTCCCATCCCTTCATTTTGAGTGATGGTATATAAGGTTAAGTCAAGGCTTAGGGCTTTTTGGTTTAGGGCTTAGGTTAAGTTTGAGGGTATAGGGCTTTGGGACTCAGGCTTAGGCTTAAGGTTTAGGTTGTGGTTTGAACCTTGCACTCTAGTCCCCGAACTTTATACTCTACATCCCAAGTAGGCCCTGTGAACAAAGAAGCCGTGTGGAGGCGGTTGCTTGGAGATTGCCGCTAGCGTCAGGAGCTCGGATGGATAGAGGTATAGGGCCAGGATTGAGGTTTCAGTTTTCTTGGGCAAGTTGAAACAACCTACGTTTAAGTTAGTGGAGAGTCAAATCGCCCCCGGTGTGGAAAATGAAGTGGGAACTTCTAGACATATTATCGTGACCTCGCCCGCCCTGACTTTACATGGTGGAAAAATCCAAATTTAGGTCTTTTCGCGGGGTATTCAAGCATGTTGTTGAGAAAGGAGTACAAATATCAAAGTTTGTCTTCTGACTCTCCAAGTAGAGACCCTAGGCTGTGCAAGACTTCATCCATCAAAAGCTGGAAAGATGCTTCTTTCAGCACCAAATTGAGAGGCCCACAACCAGATGTTGCTTCATACGCCTTCGTGATTTCATTGGTTCAAAAGGACGATAACCCCACATCTCCCAATCAACAAGCCCAACGCCCCAAACCGTAACTCTGAACCTGAGTGAAGCCCCTAAAGGAGCCCTAAATCTCACATGTCCCTTAAGATTTTAATTTCCGTCGCATCTTCCATTTCCCTTTGTATTTTTTCGACAATATGTTTCTCCCAGACCTCACCATGACCGTAAAAAAATCAGTATTGGCAAAAGTACGGTTTAGGTCCCCTTACTGCTGTTATTACCATTACCATTGCTGTTGTTTGTTCGCTGGTTGTTCCATGTGTTACAGTGAGTCCCTAAACTCTGAACCCTGAAAGCCTAAACCCGGAGTCAAAGTCTTTCTCGGGGTGTCTGTTTATTCTTTACCTTGCCCTGCAAGTTTTTCCATGGCTTCTGACATGCGTCGCGCCCACTGGAGCCAAAACAACTCCATAAATCCCGCCTATGCATAGAATGAAGTTCGCTGAAGCCTGAATCTTTAAACGAAAGACCTGATTACTATTCTTGTGCTTTTGGCCCTTGATCTTCGAGTTCCCAACGCGCTACACCCTAAGCTTGAGAGCCTTAGGCCAAACCGGCAAAACCCATACCATCCCCCGAGTTCACATGGTGCCCCACAGCTTTGATAATCGGGAAAAGAAGAGGGATCATGAAATGGAAGGGGGGAAACCATAGCACTCTTCTTCAGGCCCCCGTCAGTTCGCAAGAGGTAAACCCTTGTGAAGCCCTAGCCCTAAACCCCAAACTTCTAAACCTTTTAGCCTAAGAGCTTTAGAGTTCTGAGGTGTGGTATTGTTCCAGCAGTGGCAAGCTCGCACAGAATGCCTGGACCTCAAGTCAAGGGTCTACGGGTTCGGGTGTTGGGTATGTGTTGGATGTATTCTACCAAATATTACGTAATCTTTTTGTTGATGGAAACGGAGGTATCTCTTTTTCTTCACAGCTTCCTTGTGCAGCCGCTGTATATGTGTGTGATATAATGGGTTTCCAAGAATGTGCAAGCCGTTCTCACTACGGACATGATTCCCTCATTGCCCCTGTACAGTTGAAGCTCAACATGCCCCAAATAGAGCCCGGTTGCAGTTCTTAAGGTCCTGACATAGAATCTCCATAACCCCCGCTACAGAGGCCAATGTCTATTCATTCTCTACTTTCTTTTAAGTCGATTCTTCACCATCCTTGATATTTCGGCGGGGAATCCAAAACCCTAAACTCTTTGTATTTCTACAATGCCCTTTACAGCGACCCTATACCTACCGTTTAAGTCTACATCAGGCTTCGCAAGTCTCGTGTCAGAAGCTCAACCGTACAGTCCCCTTGCGTGTCGTTACAATACCCTTTACTGGAGGTCCAGGGAAATTAGCTTGATTATAGTTGTTCTTATAACCCAATACATCCAACATATGCAACTTGCAGACGAAGCATGAGACGATTGACGTTCAACCATACACCTTCAAATTTTGGCACACTACCCTAGGCCCAACGACCCCGAAACCGACTTCCGAAGTCCTAAGCCGGAACTCCTGAGTCCCAAATTCTGAACGGCCAAACCAAGATCCTAAACCCTAGGCCTGCAAAGACCCTCAGGTCCTCCACACCGGAGGGTGAGAAGCTCAGGTCACGGCCTCAGAAGCTTACTACAAATTGGGAACCCTACCTCAATATTGGAGAATCAAATGGAAAGGAACATGCAAAACAAAATGGAGACTGGGATTTTGGGGTTTAGGGTCTATCCCAATAAGGAGCCAGATCTCAGTCTGGGATCTACTTACTGAGGTATGCCCCCAGGGTGCAGGCTGTAGGAGCCCAAAACCTTAGACCCTCATCGCCACGGCTTGGGGTTTAGGGTACCCCTAAGGCAAAGCTCTCACCTTCTAAACCCTATAGTCCCCTTTAAGTAGATGGAATATGGTTTTAGGTATGTTCGAACAAGATCCCCATATTCCCCAGATTCTACCTACTTCAGGCGGACTATAACCCCCAAGCTTCCTCCTGAAGGTATATGCGCCAAGTCTCCAACGTGGTGCATGCGGCTGTGTTGGCCTCAGCGGGTTTCCACATCTTAGAAAACCGTCATGGAGGCTGTTCAACATCAGTCCCACTTTTTCAAATCCCCTAAACCTAAACCGTGTGTACTGTTTTTGGTTGGGTTCCTGTGAACCCAGACCAAGCCCCTGTATACACAACCTTCCAGTCAGCCTCAGTATCAGATGTGTTGATGTTAAGAACCCTGCATCACTTTAGAATACTATAAGACCATACTTCCCAAGGCATGGAATACTAGAATACCATAATTCCCAAGGTATAGGGTATTTAGGGTCATGTCGGAGTTTTAGCATCCACTATTATTATGATTATTACTGCTGCTATATACTATTATCATTCTTACTATTATTACCATCATTCTTTGTATTACCATTATTATTCTTACTACTATTATTATTGTCATTATTTGTTTTGCTATTGTTATTCTTACTATTATTAATACTATTTCTATTTGTACTACTATTCTTACTGTTATTACTTGTAGGATCCATGGGTTGAGGCCGCAAGCTCCTGCGATGCACTTCTCATCGGCTGCTCCGCAGGCCTGCCGCTGGCCAGGGATGTTGGAATTTTACCCTAAACCCTAGATCCTAAATCCTACACCCTAAACCCCAAATCCCAAACCCTAAACCCCAAATCCCTAAACCCTAAACCCCACATCCTAAACCCTAAATCCCTAAACCCTAAACCCTAAATCCTAAATCCTAAACCCTAAACCTAAATCCTAAACCTAAACCCTAAACCCTAAGGGAGGTCGAGGTCTAGGGTTAGAGATTTAGGGAGCAAGGCTTAGTGCTTAGGGATGAGGGGGAATGCCTGGACATGTAGGGTGTCATGCTGGTGCCTTCTTGTGAAAGCCTCCAATAGGACTATATTGGGGTAATACAGGATTATATTGGGGATATAGGGATAATAGAAAAGAAAATGGAAGCTACTATTTAGGGTTTAGGGTTTAGGGTGGGCTTTAACGAGCTTTGGCTTATCCAGGTTATGCGCCCTTGATTGCCCTTCATAGCTTCCCCGAAGTGTGTTCTTTTCGTTGGAAGTCCCCTACACCCCTCGAGTGCAATCCTAGTTCTAGCAACAACAAAGCCGGAAGCCTAACTTGCAAACTCAAAGGCCCAAAGGGGCGTTCGTGTCAGAGATCCTTCATACTTTGTGGGGTATGGGTTTCCTTGCATCGTTGTAAGAGGACTCTTTTTTCTTCCTAGGTGAGTAGGAGCAAGAAGCTTTGGAGGAACCGTAACCCTATACCCTAAACCCTACGTAAGCCCTAACTTTAAGCCCTCAACCCTAAACCCAAAACCCTAAACTTTGGCCTGCAGCCCCCGACCCAAACATCGATCGCCCCAAACCGCAAGGGTTCGGGTTCAGGGGCGCAAGCTGCTGTAGAAGCCTAAGCAATTGCTGCACCAGTAGTATGGTCCTAGCTTCTTTGTATGATTACCCTAAGCATAAGCCCTAAACCTACACCCTAAGCCCCGAATCTACACCATAAATCCTAAACATTAAACCTCAAATGGACCTCAACATGGTGTTGGTCGTCTTTTTCCCTTACATAACCCCTTTATAGCCATAGTTTCCATTTGATTTTCCATTTCAGCTTCCATTTTTGCATTTGGGTTTCCATTATTCGGCAACTATGTCCCTAAACCCTAAAACCCCAAACCCTAAAACCCTTATCCCCTCAACCCTAGACCCTAAAACCTTAAACCCTACAGCAAGCAAGGCCTCCGGAGCCTTGAACCTAGACATGTAGAAGCTCAAAGACTCACTGCTAAAGGGTCAAGGGTTTGCGGGGTTAAGGGTTTAGGCCTTTAGAGTTTAAGCCGTAGGGTCAAGGGTAGGGTCAGGGGTATTAGGGTTTACGGCGTAGGGTTAAGGAACTTAGGGTTCAAGACGTAGGGTTAAGGTTTTAGGGTTCAAGGCGTAGGGTGAAGGGTTTCAGGGCTTGAGGCGTAGTGTTAAGGGTTTTAGGGTTTGAGCGTGTGTTTAGGGTTTCAGGCGTAGGGTAAACGGTTTTTGGGAGGGCTTAGGGTATACAGTTTAAGGCATAGGGTTATATAAGGGTTTTGGGCTTAGGGTTTAGGTTTAAGGTTCCCAGGGTTGATGGCACAGAGTCTAGGGCTTTGGATTTAGGGCGTAGGGTAAAGGTTTTTTGGGTTTAGTGTTGAAGGCGTCGGGTTAAGGGCTTCAGGGTTTCAGGCGCGGGTTAAGGGATTTAGGGTTTAAGCCGGGGTTTGGGTGTTGGGGTTTAGGGCGTAGTGTTAAGGGTTTAAGGGTTTGGGATTCAAGGGTTAGGGTTTTGGGGTTGTTTTTAGGGCTTGGGGTTAACCTCTATTTCGCAAGTCGCAGGGGATCAACATCCAAAAGCGCACCCGCCCGAACATGTACCCAGCAATCTTAACCCTACACATCTCGTGCGTCCACTAAAGTCTAACGTAAACCCTACAGTAGGCGGGTCCTCCGGATCCCTGAAACCTAAACCCTTAGTCCCCCACTCCCCCCAATATTAAATACTCCCATTATGTGGTATATTATCATATATTGGGGAGTATTTAGTATTACATTCAGGGCACTCTATCATGAAGCTGGCTCTGCGTCCGGAATCCGGCTCGAAAGCGAGCCTGAAAACCTTTGACAGGATGCGACTGGTGCGGAGCAAAACTTTGCTCGGCTGGATCAGCACCTCTGTGGGGCCCGGTAAGAGGGGGATGCAATGGTTCCCAGCACCTGAGAAGCATGCTCGATTATCCAGTCTGCGTCAACACAAAATGCGTCAACACAAAAACGGGACTCCGGCCGGCGCGCTCATGATGGGTCTCTCACCATTTGCAAAACATCCGGTATAATACATTGCGACGTCTGGCTCGAACCCGAGCGGCGCTGCGCGGGCCCTCCCCAATCCCCTTGCATTAACATTTTGTACTTCCCTAGAGGGTGAACCGTCTCCGTTCTAAAGGGGTTTCCGCTGGGTTTCCGAGACTCGGTTTCGGGTTTCCTAAGGGTTTCCTAAGGGGTTCCTAAGGGGTTCCTGGGGGTTTTGCCGAGGGTTGCTGAAGGCCGGAAGGTTTTTCATGGGTTTTCGTGCCTGCCTGGGTTTTCAAAGGTTTCACATGGTTTCGCACTCATGTAAGGTCATGGTGGCCAATATGCTGAAAAGAGTAGGGGCGTGCCTACAGTGACGCGGCACTTTGTGGCACACGCAGGTAAGAAATTTCGAGGGCCTTTTTTTGAGCCTTGAAATCGCCAACGGTTCCGGCTTCAACATAGCGTACCCGCGTTGTAGGGGGGTGGGGGGGTCGTAAGAGGGGATTAACCGAAACCCATCCACCAAACCGTGCCCGGCGTGGTGCAGAGGCATCCCAGGCACGGCCCGCGGCCGCGATGCGGTGACCATTGAGGAGGCTTGTGCGGCGGATACAATGTAGAAGTCCATGTTTTACAGGGTGCAGGGGTTGACGGGCTTTGGGGTTCAAGGGCTCATGGCATAGAGTTTAGGCTTTAGGGATTGAGCTTCTCAGTTTTTGAGGGATTTAGATGCTCAAGGATCGTGTTGTGGGCCTTGGAGTCAGTTGGGAAGCCCTATTGCGCTGTCGACTTTGGCTCTGTCACGTAGCGCGTGTGCCCTTTTTCTGGGTTGCGTTTAAGACGCAGCAATAAGTTGCCAGGTTATGGGTGTATAGGAATAAGAGGGCTTCCTTAGAATGAGAATTTATTTCAAATTCCTTAACTGCAGCCTGATTTCTACAGTTCGTTGTTCCGAGCCTAGATTTAGTAGGGCTGAAGAAGCTGAAGCTGTAAAGTGCTAGATCTTTTCTGGGGGAGGACAACGGGAGACGTGGGGGCGCATAGGGCATAGGGATGCATATAGTTTACGGTTAACACGTTTCCAAAACAACATGGCAGGCCACAGAAGGTCCTTCGAAAACCACTGCGTTTTGAAAGTTGGGCCATATCAACTTTCACGCTTGCGGATAGGGGGGGGTGGTACCTTCAATAAGCAATCTTAAATCCCAAGAGCTTAAGTGGACAGAAGGGTTTTTTGAAGAGATGCGCCTTGGATGACAGCCGTAGCCGGGTCGACTTGGCGTGATGAAAGGCGTAAGGCGCGTCAAACATTTAGAAAAAATCGATTAATCCCCAAACCCTAAACCGCTCGGGATTCCTTCTCATCCTGCTTTAAATGTTTTTGTTTACGAACCCTTGCCGTACGCCGCGAACCGGTCCTACCAGCACAAAGCTCTAAATTCAAACCGCCCCCAATTCCATGCAGTCTCATGCCCCAGGCGGCTGAAATTTGGGCAGAAGTGCTGCCGCACCTGGCATGTTTTAGGGTCCTGGTAAGGTATATTTAAACCCCTAACCCCTAACACTATGGGCTATAGTCGAAACTCCTAAAGGGGAATATATTAGACCATCATTAGTGATGTTATATAGTAGACTGTTATAGGGGTCATTAAAGGGGATACGAGGAGTTTAGACTAGCTCTACGGGCTCGAGGGTTCAAGCTTTGGGGATTTCGGTTTCAGGGTCTGAGGGCCTGCCTGGTACTTGGGGTGTCCTGGGTGGGGCTATAAAGGGAATAATCGACAAGAAAATGGAAGCTACTATTTAGGGTCTAGGGTTTAGGGTTCATGGTCTACTTTGGCATCTTGTCTCTGCACTTCTGATTTGAAGCACAGTATCGTTTGCGCATCGCTGGGTGTTTTGTTGGCGTCGGACGGGTGCGGGTTATGTGTTCGGGGTGATGTTTCAGTTCTCTTTAGTGAGGGGCGTGTCCGGCACCCGACAACTGACAATTCTTTTGAACGCGAGAGGCACCATTCTCTGTAGCGTGGGGCCGCACCTCAGATATTGATTTGCAATAGGCCAGTTTTCTTATTTGTGGTGGCATTAGCATTGGCAGTAGTTATTGCATGCATATTCGTGTTTTTATTATTAGTAGTTCTACTGGGCTTAGCCTTCGCAATGCTAGTAGGTCCGTTTAATATCAGCATTCATAGCACCATTCCTGCGAGTGTTAGTCTTGAGACAAATACGAGGATTACTGTTCTTACTAGTATTAGCATGATTATAATCATTCAGGTTAGCAGTAACAGAAGTAAATGTAGGAGTATTAATATTCGTATTCGTATCGGTGAGAATATGAGCATTGCAAGTATTTTGTTGGAGCATGTCGTCTTGAACATTCGTACCAGCATTTGTGCTAGCGTTAGTATTAGTAGGAGTGGGATTGTTAGCATTGGTTTAGGATCCCTTTCGCATTCGTATTAATATCAGTATGGGTATTCGTACTAGCGTGACTGTTTGCACTAGTGTTAGTAGTAAGCAAAAGTGGTAGTAGTCGTGTTAGTATGCATACTAGAACTATTACGAGTATCCGTATGAGTATGAGCATGAACATGAGCTTTGTATTCCTTTCTATGAGTATTAGCACAAGCAACCATATGAGTAATGGCATCACCCCAGCACAGGAAATGAT
>CAJNIZ010012403.1:16151-42850 GCA_905231905.1 Symbiodinium pilosum | reverse complement strand
TGGAAATGATTGCAAGGGGGGGGGGTTAATTTTCTCAGTAAGGGGTGACGTAATGGCTTTAAATGGTATCAGAGTTAGCTTTCGTTTCTGGGTTTTGCAGCTTCTGCTGTATAAATCATGGCTCTTGGCTGAAGATGTTCAGATCCCGTGTCTAAAGTTTCAGCAACACCTTTTGGTTTTAGAGTTTCACTTGTCAAGACTTAGGGGGCTGGGAAAGTTTGCTACTAACGCGGCCCCCAAGCATCTTTTTACAGTGAATCCAAGCGTCTCATAGTTTTCGTATATTTCTGGATGTTGAAGCTTTTGCTATCGTGCCGTATAAATAAGGGCACTGGTAGTATAGTCCCCCTTGAGTAGATATAATATGGGGTATATGGGGATCTTACTATAACATACCCGAAGCCATATTTTACCTAGCTGAGGGGGACTATAGCCTTTTAAGTCGAATTCCTAAAGGCTTTATGGTAGCAAAGCTTTTGTGACTCAGTGGCACCGTGCCTCAAGCACAAATGCATGAATCTGAGTTTTGAGAGAAAGATGCCTGCAGAGAGCCCTGGAAGCTGTATTTTGCCTGTCTTTCTCAGCTAAAGCGAGCGTCAGTTTCATAAGTACGTTGTCATTTCTAACACAGGCCCCGAAACTTTTTTTTTTTTTTTATCATCTAGACCCCTTCAAAGTGAGGGTTTCGGAAGGGTCGTTGTAGTGATGGTTGAAATCTTGCAGTGGCCTGCATGTCTGTAACAATTACTGGGGATTGTACGCTTTCATACGCTCAATGTTCGACCGTCATGTGCCAAGTATGTCGTGTTTGCTGCTGCTGGCATTCGTGCTCTCGCGCGTAGGCGGATGGGCATTTTTCCTAAAAGCCTGACTCCGCTGCCCTCCCATTCAAGGCCCCAGGGTGAACTCATCAATTCATACCTAGTCTTTTCCCTAAGTCTCCTACAGCTGGCCCGTATTGAAACAGGCACCTCTCCCAGCGCCCCAAGCCCCAAAGCATGAGCCCCTTTGTTTCCCCTGGGTTGGTGACATGGCCTGTTTGCCAGGAGGTGGCCAAAGCAAGGACGGCAGCCCTGCAGCTTTGTGGTAAGAGATTTACCGCCAAGGGACTATCGCTTGTAAATCGATTCCTAAACCGTAAGCCGTAAACCCTAAACAGGGAAGCCCAAGAACATAGAAGGAATATCATAAGAAAATGGTTGCCTTGGCGAATACTTTCCTATCATATTCCTGCTGTATTCTTGGGGTTCCTTGTTTGGGGGCCCCCATTGGAGTCCTTCTACTTTAGGGTTGGAAAGAGGCATGAGGAATACATCACCGATGTGTGCAGTCACAGGCAATGAGCACGCTGTTGCGGAGGATGGTTGCAGCCCCCTAAACCCTTCTCTCAGTCAGCCCTGATTTATTTCGTAGTGTCAAGATGACCTTTAGAGCTTAGGTTTAGGGTTTAGGGTTCTCAGTTGTCAGTTGTTGATACTAGAAATCCAGCATGATCCTAGCAGTCTAGAACTGCATAATTTCCAAATAGAAGTTACTCAGGTCCTTGCAGGATTTTCAGTATCGCCCGTATAAGCCCCTGCATCATATCAGTTGCCATTTGATTTACCGTTTTCTTCGTCTCAAGGTACGGGCATGGTTGTCTACCCGGTTAGAAGAAGTCTTACTAGGCCCCTACGCTGCAATCCCTATACAACTCCCATACAGCAACAGTTTCCATTCCATTTCATTTAGCACTTTCTTTTCTGTTCGATCCTCTACAGCTCTGATTGAACAGGACTCTACACCCAAAACCAACACCCAGAATATTACACCCAAAACCAACACCCAGAATATTACACCCAAAACCAACACCATTTTTGCACTCACTTCTCAAGGAGCCACCGCCCCCTTGGATCGTTGCTTTCGCCGGGTGGTCTTCTGCCTGGGCCGAGGCTCTGGTAGCTTTCTGGACCAGTGCTAAACCCCAAATAGTAATCTCCATCTTCTTTTTCATTATCCCTATAATATGGGGTTTCCCAAACTTAGGGGTACCGCTGGATTGGAACAGTCTGCACTGGAGCAAATCCGTTTGACAAGGTAAAACATGCTAGCCAAACAGCGCAAGGCCAGACAAGGAGTCCATAAGGCGTTGGCAGCCACCAGTTCACTGAACAACTTCAAGGAACAGCTTCTGAGAAGCAACCGACGCTGAAGCCACAGAACTCTGAACCGTAATCCTGATTCGCAAATCCTTTGACCCCATATCCTACAGTGTAGCCCCACAAATCCCGACCCACAAAGCCTACAACCCGAAATTGAAGGCAACTTCAAATGGTCTCAAATTGGTAACTCCATGCATTTATAGGATCGACCAAACAGAAAATGGTCCCAAATTGGCAATCGACTCCTTAAAACCTTAACTCTAAAACCCAAAGCCCTAAAACCCTGGAACTCTAAACTCCAAACCCTAAATCCTGAAACCCTGAAACCTTAAAAGTCTAAATCATACAGGAGCTGGCTTCCCCAAACCTTAAACCCTAAAATCCAAGAACCCTAAACCCTAAACCGAAAACTCCTAAACCCTAAACCCCTAAACCCCTAAACCCCTTAAACCCTAAACCCCTAAACCAACTCCAACCCTAAACCGACTCCTCCGCGCCCTTCCGCAGAGCGCACGGAGCGACAGAGCCGAATCCGGCGGGCTCTGATGGCAGCCTTCGGAGCCGAAGGCTTCAGGACGTAGTGGGTTTATAGGGTTTTATAGGGTTTTATAGGGTTTTTATTGGTGTTTTTAAAGGTTTGCATAGGGTTTTATATGAGTTTTATAGGGGTTTTAGGGGTTTATAGGGGTTTATAGAGTTTTATAGGGGTTTATGGGGGTTGTATAGGGGTTAGATAGGGGTTTATAGGGGTTAGATAGGGGAGAGTGGAAAAGGACATGGAAACTATTATAATGGGGTTAGGTAGGGTTTCGGGTTTGGGGTTTAGGAGTTTAGGGGTTTAGAGGTTCAGGGGGTTTAGGGGTTTTAGTGGTTTTAGGGGGTTTAAGGGTTTAGGGTCTAGGATTTAGGGTTTAGGGTCTAGGGTTTAGGGTTTAGGGGTTTAGGGTTTAGGGGTTTCAGGGTGTTCAGGGGTTTAGGGTTTAGGGGTTTGAGGGGTTTTAGGAGTTTAGGGGTTTGGGGGTATAAGGTTTAGGGTTTTGGCTTAGGGACGTGCGGCTTCAATAGTTCCAAGCTTTAGAGATTCAAGGCTTAGGGGTATGAGGTTTCAATGAGTAAATGAAAGTTTCCATAAATCAGGGGACCCCAAAATTAACCACAGTACAGCCTGATACTTTTACAGTGACACACCACCACCTCCCCCCCCCAAAATCAAACGGGACCCTAAGATTTGAGAAATCGCCACGTAGGGTTGCTTTGGAGGGTTTGCATGAACATACGCGGCCGGCGAAGCTTAAACCTTACGCCTAAGCCTCTTAAACCCTAAGCCCAGTGCAAGGTGTTGTCGTGCAATCGGGGGGAATACGGGACTATAATGGGTTATATAGGGATAATGGAAAATGCATGGAAACTACAGGAATTCTATGGGTTTCTACAGGGATTATAGGGTGTATCTTGGGGTTATATAGGGATAATGGAAAAGAACATGGACGCTACTGCAGTATAATAGGGTATACGTTGGGGGGTACATGATGGTTTAATGGTATAAGGGTCGTAAGGGAACCGTGCGTCATAATGTTATGGATTTTTGTGCTTGTACACTTGTGGCGTTGTGCGTTTTTTCTGCGGTTCCGGATGCAGGGCCGGGATATCGGGTTCAAGTTTTGGGGCTCACATGTTTGGGGCTCAGGGTTTGGGGTGCTTATGTAAGTTTAAGGTATTTTAAGGTGGTAGTGGTAACAGGAAAGAATTCAAGTTCGCAAGGCCTAAACTTCCTGCCCGAAACATTGAGCTGTCATTTCTGCGACTTCAGGGAAGTTGGTCTGAAGGGCACTGGAGGTTTAATTGATGAGGTTGTCCAGATTTTGGTGGGTTTATGGTTTAGGGTTTTTTGATTTGGGAACCATGGGCGGTGGAGGGGATAGCGCATTGGCTAATGGTTATTACTATCAGCATTATTTCTTTCATTGCTGGCGCGCGTTAACATCAGAGTTGCAGTACGGGGCGAATCAGCGCGACGTATTGCTGGGCTCCTAGTGCCTGTACCAAGAGATTTGGACACCTGTAATGGGTTGGGGCCAGGATGACTTTGCTTGATCTTTCAGGTCCTACGTGCAGGCCC
Source organism: Symbiodinium pilosum (assembly GCA_905231905.1). NCBI lineage: Eukaryota > Dinophyceae > Suessiales > Symbiodiniaceae > Symbiodinium > Symbiodinium pilosum. Next base: position 38,590 of record CAJNIZ010012403.1, on the reverse strand, counting down.
TAAATGGGGCCAGCACCGAGGCAATTTTAATCGAAGGAAGAAAGGGCAACAGAGGCTCTGCTCAAACCAGCCTGTCGGTTTAAACCCTGAACCCTAAGCCTTAAACCCGTAACCCCAAGCCCTAAACTCTAAGCTCTAGATCCTAAACTTTTTGGGGTTTCGGGTTGAGGGTGTTGAGTGCTCTGCACCTGTCTTCGCTAATGCCATGCTGCGGAAGGGGCCTGCTGAAATGAGGCGGCCCTGGCCGTGGCCTGCATGTGAACTCCTGTTGATCCATTAGGGTATAGGGTTTAGGGTATAGGGTGTAGGGTTGAGGGTATAGGGTTTGGGGTTAGGCATCAGTAGGGGGAGATAGGATTTAGGGTATACGGGCATCTATTGGGGTATATAGGTAGGCAACGAAGATATGGGGCTATAAAGAGGGATATAGGCGTGAGGGTATAGATTTAGTGTAGGATTTAGGGACATTAAGTACTAGGCATCAGGGATATAGGGATGATATAGGGGGATAGAGGGTTTAGGGTATGTAGGCATATATTGGGGTATACAGCTTTTTTTGTTTTTGTTTTACAGGGTTTATTGATATTACCCCCAACAATGGAGCATCAGATGGAAAAGAGCATGGACAAAGACGTCATGTGGATTGAGTTACCAAGGATCCAGATTGTGAGGCTTGCTCAGCATAGGGAGCAACTAAGGACCATGGGACCATAGGACACTAGCCACGTGTGAATTTCAAAGGTTCCCCGTTATGGTTTTGTAAGGTTGCCTTTGCAGAAAGCTCCCACATGGCAAAGGAATCCGGTGATGTAAAGGTTTCGGGCCTAGGCTTTCAGGAAGGTGGAGCGGTTCAGGCAGGTTTAGGGTTAATATGGATATATAGGGTTTAGGGTTTAGGTTACCACATTATGGGTTTGTAGGGTTTGGGGTTTCATGGTTGGCTCTTCACCTTTGCTGTGCAGGGCATGGAGTGCACCCTCCTTGAGGCTAAGATGGAACACCGTATAGACCTCTTTGGGCTCAGGGTTTAGGGGTTTAGGGTTTAGGGTTTAGTCCGTATAGTAGACTTTGGGCCGTTCCATGTGAATTGAGTGGCAGGTGGCTATGTGAACCCCCGCAGCAAAAACTAGCAAACCCTGAAATCAACTCGACAGTTCCGCTGCAGTTCTATTCAATAAAAGGGCTCTAATGGGAACCTCAAGCAGGGAGCCCCAAGAATAGAGTAGGAATATAATGGGAATGTACCTGGTCCTTATAATTTCATTATATTCCTACTATTTTCTTGGGTTTCCCTGTTTGGGGTTCCCAGTAAAGTCCCTTTATTCAAGGGTTGGCAGCACAGCACCAAATATCTCCACTGGAGGTATCACAGAAAAGGCAACCATACTTTTGCATCGGGTCTTACTAGCCAGGGCAAGTGGGTCTTTCCCAATTTAAGGGACCCCAATTTAGACTCCAAAATACTACAATCCTTATTAAGGGACCCCCAACATGGTGCCCCGCCCTATTTTTTGAGAATCCAAAGTGGGTCTTTCCTTTCGGAAACCCTGAGCCTTAAATCCTAAGTGGGTTGTTCTTTGGGATTTTTGACGGTCTTCGCTTGGCCTCCTAGGGGCGATCAGTCGTTTGAAGAGGTGGACATGGGGGCTAGAGATATGTTTTCGGGAAGTTCCTATAAAAGGGCTGTATAGGGTTATGTAGGGATATATAGATATATTACATATTATATATATATATATAGAGGATATACAGGGTTTAGGTTTTACAAAGCACAGGTCTCTTGGATTTGCACCTCGGGAGTTTAGTGCAAGGATCCTCTGACGGAAGGATGCATTGGAATGTGCGGCGAGACGAGCCCCCAGGTGAGCTATAGTCTAAACTCCTAAAAGGGGGTTATTTAGGGGATTATATAGGGTTCAGGGTTTAGGATGAACTCCTTGAAGGAGGATATATAGGGGATTATGCAGGCGAGTAGTATGGGGCTTATTAAGGGGGATACTCGGAGTTTAGATTATAGCCCAGGTAGCTCCGGTGCGAAAGAAGACAAGAGCGAAAAAACAATGTGAGTGCCTAGTTCAGGGTCTAGAGTTTTCAGAAATTGGGCTTCCAGTTCAATGTCTTGGGAGCGGGAGTGTATCAAGGGGGGCGACCCCAACATAGACGCCGAAATGCTATAATGGTGTCTCAAGATCATTAGGAGCCTGAATCAGGGATTTCGCTTGCAATGTGGTGTGGGCGTCCATCGAGTGGTATTTTATTTGAGGATATCATGGTACCCAACATTGCGTATCCTCCTTTTGGGTATAGTATTTTTTCTAAAGAAAATAATCTTCCTGGGTCTCTATGAGGAGTATGAGCTCTCAAGATTGGGCTTCCCCGGGGACCATTGTGGGTGGACATTGGGGGGAGTCCTTTTAGTAGTTTACTATAGCCCCTAATACAACATCTCCTGAAAGGAATTCATGTCCATTGATTACGTGTGACATTTTGACTGTAGCTCACATGAGTTTCCTCTTCTTTGCCTTCTGATCTTGGTGGCTGTTCTGTTGGGGGACCAGAGAAGTGAGAAATCTTCCCAGAATCACTTCTGAGTGAGGACTGCCCTTCTTGCCCTGGCACCTAAATTCTACACCCTAAACCGAACTTTGAAACAGTAATCCTTGACCTTGGCGTCAATCCAGATTCCCTACACTCAGTCCCTCCGATCTTCCCACTGGACATCGAAACCCAAACAGCACAGTGGAACAGCTCCACAGCTTCCCTTTCCCGTACCGTTTAAGGGGTCATATTTGGATTAGGGGTCAATAATGGAGAATCAAATGGAAAAATGGAAGATGAAATGGCAACTGGGGAAAATATAAGGGTTATGTAGAGGTTAACATAGGGATAATGGAAAAACATGGAAACTACTCATTAGGCTTTAGGGTTTCCGAAAATTAGGGGCCCCTTTATTCGGACTCCCCATAATAAGGATGATAGTATCTAGAGGTACTTCGCGTTCTGGTATTTTTTGCAAACTACCAAGTCTAGTGACCAGTAACAAACTCATGTCCCCTAAGCCCTAAACCCTAAAAACCTAAGCCCCTGAATCCAAAACCCATGGTTGTCTCTCTGGAGCACCATGCAGTCCCATTGGAAACTCCTGGCTCTCCCTGAACCCTCAAGGTGCATGAGTAGTTGGAAGATGCGGTGCTCTATGTGCCCCAAAATATCAATTCCAATCATAGGACTTTTTCCCCACAGAAGGACCCCTACACCCTAACCCCCAAACCCTACCCCACACCTCAATTTCCAAAACCCTTTGCATCTTTAGTCGCCCCCTGCGCGTAGGTCACACAGTATCGGTGCTGGGAGGATCCAAGCAGGCTCCGCTGCCAATGAGTTCAGTAACTGGAGGTTAGTTGGGGAAAAGGGAATAGAAACATACAGGGACAATATTCCCTTATTCCCCGCTAGCCACCAGTAAGTTCAGTCAACATATTCTGCAGTGGAGTCAGTTACACATGCATACATATCTGTTTATTGGAGTACACATTAGGGGGTTGGGTTGTTGTATACTCAGGGGAAGCAAGGAGGTTTATCGGGTTCGCGATCATTTGGTGTCTAGTATTGGGGTATAGAACGTGCACCTTGATTTTTGGAAATCCCCACCTTCATATGAACAGTAGCAGGATCTGATGGAAAATCGCTCCGCGTTAAAAACGCTACCGCCGAGACTCGATGTAGTATAGGAGTCTACTAGATAGTCATCAACATTGTGGTTCTACACCTCAAATAGACATCAACATGATATTGGTAGTTTTCCAGGCTCAGGCTCTGTAGTACATCCTAAACCTTAAGTCTTGATTTGAAGGTTACCGATACAAGAGCCGAGTGGGTTCAGGGTGTAGGGTTCTCATGGTTAGACAGGGGTACAAGGATGTGTCTGGATGTTAGCGTTGAGGGTTTTGCGTTTGAGGTTTGGGGTCTAGCGCCGCTTGAAATTCATGTGGCTGACAATGTTAAACAATGAATTAGGGAATGGGGGTATGTAGAAGCCTAAATAATTACCAACATGACGGTCCTAGATTCCTTGTGGAAAGCGGTATGGGGTTAGACGTCAAAATGATATTGGTACTTGCTTCGGCTTCTACAGTAGCCATTTCTCCATGATCCCGGTTGTGGTCGGCGAGTTTACACCCACAACCCTAAACCTATGGGTTCTTAGTTGGGATAAAGGAATATATCATATCATTCCCGGACTATATTCCCGTATTCCCTACTAAAAACCAGTATGTAAATCCTAGGCCTTTAGAGCCTAAGCCCTAATTGCTAGGTGTTGAGCCTCAAGCCCACAGGAAACTTTTTCCCTCCAGGTGCCGTGGAATTTTCAGGTTGGTGGGTTCCTCCATATACTTGGAGGGTCAGGGGACTTAGTAAGTAGGTGAATAACTAGGATAACTAGGGTTGCTATATGGGTTATAGGGGTAATTATCCTAGTTGCTACGTCCCCCTGACCCTCCAAGTAGGCCTTGCAACTCTCCCAACTCTAGAAGCCGTGAGCCTGGTGTAGGCCTTACGCAAGGGCAATGGCACATAAGAATTTCCTTCAGTCTAGGATGCAAGCTGTGTGGGATTTCAGTTCTAGGTTTCATGTACACCCAATATGGATCCCAAAATTCCATAATCCGCCTGTTTGGGACGCCCAAAAAGGGACTCCTAATTTTGAGAAAGCTTAATCCCCATGAACCGCTGTATACTTCCAGGTTCCGTTTCACTTTACATGTTCTTTTCAATTTCATTCTTCATCATTCCTATATATACCCAGGTATAAATCCTTCCATCGCCCTGTTGAAATGCCCGTGCTTGGAAGAATTCGGTGATGATAGGCCTTCGAATGAACAAATCGACGAGAAGGACATCCTCAGCTTTGGTTTTGGGGTTGCAGGTAGAGTTTAGGGCTGGGTTTTATCGTGGAGCCGGAATACACGCCAATACTCTCCCAGGTAACCCACGCTCTTGATTAGTAAGGGCCCGACCTTATTAATGACCTAGGGCCTATTATTCTGGGGATCCCAGATTCCAAAAGGACAAAGTAATGAACGAACATGAACTCAAATCTAGTTCAAGCCTAATTATTGAATTTTAATTAAGACCAGGGCAACTTGAAGCGACCTCACCCCGCCTCACCCCGACTGGTGGTTTACGTAGGGAATTGTACCAAAATGGCCTTTAATTGGGAATTGAAATTATCCTAAGTTACCCTGTTACAATGTAACTGACATCTGTTCAAAACATGTAAAACCAACCAACATCTTGTTGAGCTGGACCTTGTTATTGTTTTAGGGTCTGGCCATAATTTTCCTGAAGTCCAGGTTTGTTGGCCCCAAAATGCCTCCACCCTTATGTAGTTATCTTTGACCCCTTCTTAGATTAGTCCTTGTATAGGTACATTACAATGTACCTTCAATTTCCTATTGATTTGTAGGGCCCCAGCCTACCTTAACATTTAGTTTGCATTTTCTTTCCTACGTCCGAAATAGCCCTTTGCTTTTCCAACTGATTTTCCACTATTCTAGCATTTTAGGCCCTAGGCCCCTAGAATCTGGAATCCAAGCAAACATTATTTATTTTGCTCTCTGAAGAGGCTTCCAGTATACCTAGCGCCCCTGTAAAGGGACAATGTAGGGCTCCAATTCCGAGCCACTATGCAGGTGCAGTCACATGGAATTCGTTGCTAGAGATTCGGGTTTCAGGATTAGGGTTTAAGGACTAGGGTCGAGGGATTGGGGTGTAGGAGGTGGGGTTGATGGAGAATCAAATGGAAAATCGCATGCAGAAGTGCAAGAAAGCTACAGGGTCATAGGGACATATCGAAATATGAATATATGTATCACGGTAGGTTATCGCAACTACGGTCCTCGAGTGGGTTGCCTGAAGAGTACAGGCATAGTAGAAGAGGGGTAAGAAGAGGGGTAAGTGACACGACATAATGGGATACACTTATAGTGCTTTATTGTCAAAGCAACACATTCTGTCTTTTCTTGAAGTAAGTGGGTGGGTGGGTGGGTGGGTGGTGGTGGTGGTGGCGGCGGCGGCGGCAGTGGCAGTAGTGGTAGCAGTGGGAGTAGCGCGACCAACACCATAACAGTCGCGGAATCAGCAGCAGAAGAAGTAGCAGTCGTCGTCATCGTCGTCGTCGTCATCAGTAGTAGCATTTGTAGCGGCAAGCTGGGCAGCAGTACTGTAGCAACAGCAGCAATAGCAGTTGTACTGTCTGCCACTGCAACTGCAGGTCAAGAGGTGGGAGTTTCTTGATTTCCTTGAGGGGACATGGTCATGGGGATTTCCGGCAATGTGGGTCCCCCTACTGAATCCGCAAATGCGAGGATGCTTCGCATGGGAGCACGATTTTCATCAAAAGAAGACGACCTTGAGCGAAGCAGTTTGGTACAGAATTGGTATAGGACGAATCGGACGAATCGTGAACCAATCCTATACCAAAACGCTCCCCCAAGGACCTCACTCTTGAGAAGATAAATCGACAAATTTTTGAGGATGTCTCGACTTGAGCGCGATTTTTCAAGATAAATCATCAACATTTTCTGAATGCTGCGCACAGGCGCGCAATTTTGATCGATGTGAACGAAGATAAACCGGCGAAATTTTGAGGATGTCTCGAGCGCGAGCGCGATTTTTGAAGATACGAAAATGATCAACACGTCAAAAAAAATCGAATTGTCCCGCTCGGCGCGAGAGTGCAATTTTTGAAAACGCAATCCGGAATTTTGAGGATGTCTCGTGTGGGAGAGCAATTTTAGAAAATCGGAGCGCGACCAATTCGATATCGACCCCCCTTAGCAAGACTACTATAAAGGCGATCTCGCCTCTCTGTTGGATCCATCATTGATATAAAAACGTCGATTTTTTTGAGGATATCTCGAACGAGAGCGCGATTTCAGAAGAAACGAAGATGTTCAGAGGCTCAAAAAAATTGAATTGTCTCGCGGGGGAGCGCAAATGTTGATAATTTATACATTAAAAAACAGCAGAATTTTGAGGACGTCTCGATCGAAAACACGATTTTAGAAAATCAGGGGGGTCGTCCCGTTCATACCTTCCTGTTCGCAGCGACCCCACCCCCTAGCAAGACTAGTTTAAAGGCGATGTGTCTCATTTTTCAGATAAACCTTTCAAACAAAAATGCTGATTTTTTTTGAGGATGTCTCGGGCGAGAGTGTGATTTTTTAGCAATTTTTAGCCAACATGAGAGCGTCCAAAATGTTTGCGCGACGGAAGAGCACGCTGCGGGTGCCGGGCGACGCCACATCAAAAACTAGAACCCCATAATGAATGTGAGGAAAAACCATAATTTTATGGATGTTTTATTCATTTTTTTTAATTATGGGGTTCCTCGATTTTCGGTTTCGGAAGCTCAGAATTTTCGAAAATCTAGAAAAAACTATGAAAACATTGGAAGTTGTAGGTTTTTCATTACTCTTCCAATTGTTTCGGTGGATTTTCGGCTTTTGAAGCTTTCAAAATCATGGAAAAATGAGGAAACTATAAAGCATCCATAAAATACAACACAAGATCCATGAATGAAACATGAGAGAAAACGGCCAACCATTAAAGCAAACATAAATCCACAGTGTAAATACTACACAAATTATAAAGATGAATAATATGGAATTCCTTGTTCTTGCTGCAATAGATGGTCTCAAAGTTAGAGTTTATAGCCGCAGCTCATGCGCTTGTCCGTGTGGGCTGGTTCTGAATGTAATTGCGGCTCACATGACATCTTGTCGAAGGTACAACTTCCACCATGAGGAGTACTTCTGGTCAATGGAAGACGCGTCGCTTTTTGGGTTGCCACCGGAGGATTCTGAGCTGGAAGTTCTGTTTTGGGAGTTTTTCAGCTAGATCATCCGAGATCAGGATTCATGCTTGGCGTTCCGGGTGGCCTCCCATGTCAGCGCTTGGAAGCACAGGGTCAAGAACGGATCGATGACTGCAACTCGATGCATCTTTGTGGACAGGGAAGTTTGCCAGTACACGTTTCTTTTCATGGCACGATTCAGCCGAGGCATCATCTTATGTGCCCTGCCTTTTTGGAGTAAAAAGTTTTTGGCCCCCCCAAGTTGCAGAAGAGTGCTGGGCTGAGGCGCAAAGGGCTCGACAGCTCATGCACGCTGGCGCCCAAAAGTTGAAGGTGTTGCGCGTTGCGCTTCTGAGTGCGAGCTTTGATCCTGCTGCCTGGCATGATTATGTTGGTAGCAAGAAGACCTTGGAGCACAGTGGAGCCAATACAGTCGGGATCATGTTCTGGAGATCCGCTGTAAACAGGCAATTGTGATGTAGGTCCTTCCATAATTTGAAAGTTGCAGCCAGCTACTTGTGACGGGTCGATGTAATCTTCTGTACATGCCTTGGCTACGGTTTGGCGTCGCTGTGCACAAGTGTATGAGATCGGTGAACTTATAAGGCAGCGACGTGGAGCCAAAGCAGTTCCGTGCCAGGCTTATTGGAACGTGCAGGCTTACTCGTGAGTCGCCTGCACCTAGAGCGGGCTGGAGAGAGAGGCGCAGAGAGGCCCCCGGAAGCAAAGCCAAAAGATAGGTAGAGATGCGGGGGCATGTGACTGTCTGGCAGAGCTGCACGGTGGGCGGGGGGTTGGGAGAAGAAGAAGAGGCGATGGGACCAGACAGCCATAAGCTAACTCTTTCTGACCAGTTTTTCCTTCTGTTCCATCCTAACAGGGAACTCATGTTAGGGGCCAGGGGGTCAAGCCCCGATGCGACCCTGACTCGCCTGCGACATGCAGAAGAAGATGGCCTGCCTCAATGCCCGCGCATGGGGAGCGTGAGCGACACAGGGAGCCGCGGCGAACTCCCCCTCACCCCAGCAAGGCACAGCAAAAAAAAAGAGAGGGCATTTCAAAACGACACGATCTTCACGGGCTTGCAGCAGGTAATGCGGTGTTGAGGTGCACTGCCGGCCTCGCGACAGGGAAACCATGCTCCGCACATTCTACGATGACTGGGGCTGAGTGGTTGGTTGATGACCACAGCGATCGGCCTTGGAAAATGTGACGCGGAGTGGAAGAGCGATGTGCTTGTGACAGGGCTCCCGTGGAGTTAAGGGTATCAATAGGACTGGGAGTTGTGGAACAAAAATTCGGAAGGATGTATAGTAGGGACACCAAGATGAAGGGCCTTACTCGGGGCCCATACTCCTAACCTTGGGTCAGGGGACCACTTCAATGTGTTGCTTTGAGATCTTGAAGTGGCATCGTGAGGCTGCAAAGGCTCCAGCATGACCACGACAACAAAAGCTGCCATGGCTACCTCTAGGGCAATCAGCAAGCATCGTGAGCTATGCCTATGCCCTGTTCTTGGAAAGAATCATAGCATGGACTAAAGGTGCTAAGTCCCAATCTTTTATAAGTACCTGTTCGTCTTGTATGTCGGCGTGTCCTTGCTTGTGAACCTTTCTGCTAGACAAGCTGATGAGATCTGGTGAGAAGACACCAGCACGGAGAATGAACATCAGCTGGACTTCAGCCAGGATTGACGCTCTTGACTCAGTAGATGCCAGTGGAAATGCAATGGCGCTTCCTCATATGGCTGCTAACTGGTGCAGCACGGAGTGCGCGCCCAGAGGCACAACATGACAGCAGCCTATTATTTTGGAGGTGTAAGCTGTGCTCGTCATGTTTCACATATAATTTGGTGTTATATACCCGTAGCAGAGGCCCGGCCGAGTTCTGAAATTGCCTTTAGGCAAGTTCCTCAGATGTCAAACCTGCCTCAATCCTGAAAGGTTCAGATGTTGGGACCCAAGAGCTTCAGGAAGAAAGATTGTAATCCGTGATGTGAGGAGTGTTTGAATTCATCGCAAAAATGACATGGTAGTTTGGTCACAGCAGCAAAATAGTTCGACGGCAAACATAGGGCTGAGTTAATAGATGGAACTGCTACATGCTACATTCGGCACATGAGGAACATGTGCATCTTGAACCGTAAGCTCTGAAATCTAAACCCTGAACTCATCCGTAAATACTAGGTACAACTCCAGCATTTGCCACTTGCATTTTCTGTGTGCTGCAACCCTGAAGCTTAAATTCTAAACCTGAAGCCGCAAGTATGTCGCTTGAAATAGACCCTATGCAATCCTTAAAAAATGGGGTGCCGCTGCTTTGAGAAATCAACTGGGTACTGCCCCGACCCAGTGAGAGTGGGAGAAGAAGTTACATGTTCATATGTTGTGCCTAATATTAACCCTCACTGAGTGCCCTAAACCCGCTAGGCTTCGGCGCCCACAGCCACCGCGGGCGTGTCGGGGCAACGGTTCTCTGGAGAGGCTCCCTGCTACTAGGTTAGGGTTTTTTTGAGCTATCGTCTGAACTCCGTAAAGCTGTTTGTACAGCGAATTATGACAGCGGACTACTTTCAAGGTTATTAAGGGCGAGACTAAGAGTGTGGATTCTAGCTGAAGAGAGAAATGGACTAATGGAAATCACTTGTAGGCATGGGCTTTAGGTAGGCTTTAGAACTGTAGGGAAAGAATCTCAGAGGACCGCAGAGGCATTTATGGGTATAAGGGGACCCCAATATGGACCCCAATCTACTATAGTCCTTACCATGGGGACCCCCAGTATGGTACCCCTAATTATGGGAACGTACGAATTTGATGAGGCCAGCTTTCGTAAGTGAAAGCTTCGTACCATGGGGCCGAAGATCGGGGAGTTATGGATGTAAAGGCTGGCGGGGGCGGCATTCCAGTCGTCAAGCATTTTCTTGAGAGGGCTAGGATTTTGGGTTTTTAGATATTTGAGAGCGTGTTTGGGGTACCTTAGGGGGCTTAGGAGGATTCTGCCTGGGTCACTTTCAGCTGGTATACCCTTTGAAGCCTACTGTGCTGAGGCTCTCAAAATTTAAGATGCCACCACTTTCATGCAGAGGAATTAAAGACGTCAAAGGCTGGGAAACTGTTTTGCCGCAGTTGATTGCTGTGTTGCGAAGGAGGCCCCCATGCCCCATGCCTTCCAGTTTCCAGCAGCCGCAACCCACCAAAATGTTCAACCTACCTCAAATCGTAATCCAAGTCTTCGTATGAAATCCAGCACACTGAACACCAGGCATGGAATCCCATCAAGAGCACGGAAAACCGCCAAATCGGAAAAGATCGCCCTGAACCACCCCAAAATCCCCTTAAACCATTGGCATATTGAATTCCGCGCCCGTCCAATAGCTTCGGCATGCGTTTTACGTCGCAAACCTTTCAGATTGTCGCAGCAGTAGCTAAGAGCACTACTCGTAGCACGCCATGATTACATTTGGGATCATTACAAACATGTCCACCTTGCACAGAGCACCTGACTTGGCGCAGGCCTTCCGAGACCTGCCCCGCGAGGAATTTCGCAGCAGGGCTGAAGTTGTAGGATTCCGGATTTTGAGTTTCCGCAGGGGCTCCTTGCAGGCAAGCTTCAATTACCAACTTAGGGTTCTTTTTTGGGCGGGGGCCCCTTGTCCAAGAAGGGCCTGCAATTCTGGGAAAGGCTATCTGCCCGCTTTGTTTGTGTTTTCTTCTTCTATCTTCATAGGGATGGCTCATGGTTTGAATGCAGGCTAGCGGGCTGAGCAATGATGATAATGACTGATTACGTCACTGCGTAGGCTCCTGGGATATTTAATGTTTTCCCCTTAATAGGGGACCCTATATATTAATATAATGATTAATTACGTCAAAAAGAATAGGAAGCAGAGTAATTGAAGTAATTGTAATAACTGCCGGACGGCCCATAAGATGGCGTTTATGATATGGGAGTCTGTCAAATGACAGGAAGGCCCGAACCATCCCATTTAAGTTAACAATAAAATCAAACGCTAGAGCATCAGAAATTCTTGAGGGGCACCCCCTCTGAGAAATCCTAAGCTCCGATCTCCAGCCGCTTCTGCAATGTGAGTGTTGGAGCCCTCTATAGGCCGTTGTTTGCAGATGGCGAAGTAGAAGCCACACGCCTCATTTGGGGTTGAGGGCCTGGGGTCTAGGGATTATTCCCATTAGGAAGGATGCTCCATGCAAAGACCCAACCAGATTAATGACAGGATTGCTTTTTCGTTACACTTTGGGTTCGCTTGTAGTGATACCCTACACCCTAAACCCTACCCCGAGCAGGTTTTGAGACCCCATTGCCCAGCGTAGGCCTCTGATGAATAAGACCTATTCCACAATAAAATGATTGAAGTAAAGAATGGAGAATCAAATGGGAAGAGAAAATGGAAAATGAAATGGAAGCCACCTTTTTGGATATTGTGATCTTCATGATTGGGTCCTCATGCCACAGGGGTTATCCATCAGGGCCTTCAGTTTCATTTTCGTTTTCACCTGGGCAAACTAACATGGGACCACCACAATGGCTACTTTTTCCCTTGCACCGGGTTCCGCGGTCTACAACAAGCCCCTTGGGGAAGTGTAGGCCCCCTTGAGTCCTGCGAAAAGCACCAGGCTTTGCGGGAATACGCCGGAGCGACCTGAAGGAAAGGAAAGCAGCCGTGGGATGCTATGGTAAGAAGAAGAGCAAGAAAGGAATATAGTCCCCCTTGGGTAGACTGCATATGTCTTTGGGTATATTATAATAAGATCCCCATATATCCCACATTTCATCTGCTTAAGGGGGACTACAGACTTGAGGAAAAGGGATTCTGTTCGCAGCTGATGTGTGTTGTTTCTGCTCGGGTCAAAAGCGGTTCACTCATTTAACTAGAATGTTCTCCAGCATCATGTTAGATCCTTTTTTGGAGCATGTCGTCAGCTGGTGGTTGGGTGGTTGGGACAGTGTGGGTCATTCTAAAATGTCTGAAGACTTTTACCCTGTACTTGAAAATTGCAGATGCACCTGCCCGAGGATTCATGACCACCTGATGAGATCCGAGGATAATTGGCACTTTCTTAGGGAGCAGGAACATGTTTCACTCACGATATCGTAATTCTGGGGTGATCGCGTAGAGTTGAAAGATGTTGAGTCAACGTGGAGGCTCATTGTCTGTTTCTACTGTTGTGCGCTGCGTTCCCAAGCCCAATAGCTTGTTCCCATTCCACAAGCCTGATTCATTCAGTCTGTCAGATGCTAGCATGTGTTTTTAGAGGCGCTGCGTGACGAGAAGCAGTGCGACCGCTGGATTGTGGTGACCTCCATATTTCAGCCGTCGCCGGCAACAAGGACCCAGCATCACAGTCGAATCAGGCGATGAGATTTGGAAGAGTTACTCGTAAATTTTTTCTGGGGTCTCCTTGGAGCCGAACACTACCACGGCCCAAGTTGAGATTCTCGTTCCGGCGTCGGTATTGGGTGGTTGAGTCTTGCCTGCGGCCAGGAAACTGGGAGAGATGACGAAGCAAGGCTTCTGGCACAGCAAGTCCGCTGAGGTATGTTGCCATCCGCTGTCCATCATTTATCATGCAACCCAAGAAGTCTCCGATATCCGATAAGCTTGCACCATGTAACTTGCAGCCGGGTGCTGTGGATGATTTTGCGCGCGTGGCTCTGTAACCAGAAATGCGGTTTCAATATGCCTTTGCCGCATCCAGCATGTTGGGCTGCCTTCCTTCACAAGCTCTGGTCAGCTGCATCGTTTCGCCCAGTTTCCAGCTCTCAACACAAGCTGGAGCGAGGTTGGTGTTATGTGGTTGTGGCAGACAAGAACGGCCCAAAGGACTACGATGATGTAGAAGGTGCCACGGCATATGGACGTGTGGGATTGCTGAGCCACAAGCAATTGCCAGCTACGCGTAGCCAAGCATGAAATCTTGGTTTTCGTCAAAGGGCTGTTTCATCCAGAGATGGTAGGCCGCAATCCTAGATGCATCCGCCCGTAGAGAAGCCCGGCTATCTCCAAAATCTGCTTGAAGAAGTGCTCTGTATGCATGGGCTCTTTAGTGTGGGCATGGCTAAGCAGCAGTGGCTGTGGCATGCTACATTTCCTTCCAACCTCCTTCAGGTGTCATCTACCTCACTGTGGAGCGTTCGGCTCCCGGAATAGGGTCATGTTGTGCCGAGCAGGGTTGCTCTTGCTATATATGCAGGCCTGCACAGGATGATGCTTGCGTACGAGGGGTTCGTTGTGGGTTGGTTGCAGCAGCCGCAGCAGCAGCAGCAGCAGCAGCAGCAGCAGCAGCAGCAGCAGCCGCATGCAACAACAGCGGCAGCAGCACTGTAGCTGTGGTAGTCGTTAGCTCGGGTGCCGAGGGCCTTCCTGGGGTGCAAGGACCTCAAAGTCAGCTCCACAAATCGAAGTGCAGAATCCCCGAACCCCAAAGGAAGCAACGACCCTCGTCCAGCATTCAACCTACCAAAGATGGTTCTTCCTTATCAGGTGAAGTCTCCCCAAGTTTCCTCAGAAACCCAAAAGGGTTCCAAGTTGTGTATTTCAGCCAAAGCTACTTTGGCCCAAAGATGAAAAAGACGTCAATCCTCAAGTCAAAAGTGGAACCTGGTATTTGTACAATTCCTGGCCCAACACCACAATGATTGCATCGTTCTAGCCGTTGCGGGCCACCCGCAAGATTTTCTATCATCGCCAGAAGTGTGGCGCGAAACTGCTAATCACAAGATTTATCCCGCAAACTGGCATTTTCTCCTCGAAGGAAAGCGGCTGTAGGGGAAGAACCCTCGAACTTTGATCCGCCCGGATCCCCAAATTCTAAAGTTCAAAGGCCAGCGGGCTCTGCACTTCCATATAATGGACCACTTGCCCTGGCGCCACTTTGGGCGGAAGAACGCTGCTGGTCGGCACAAATGATGAATTCTGCGGCGCGGGGACGTGGGTGAGAGTTTTTCAAGTCACTCCGCATGTTGTTCTTGTGGGACAGGAGGGTATTCTTCTTTGATGAGTATGTGATGCCCGGGGGGTGGGTGCCTTGTGGGGGTTGCGTGATGTATCGTGATGTACGGCAGCCCCTTGTCTTGTTTTTCGGCAAGACACCGATCAAGGTAAACTGCTTAACTCACTCCTGTCCAGCGATAGGGTTTACGCTGCGATCTAGGAAAAATGCAATGTCTCTGGGGTGAGAGCGGGACCCCGCCTAGAAGTATTCATTTAGCCATGGACAGCATATAGGCTTAGGCCCAGGTAGTCACCAAGCGCTTGCTGCGATTGAGGTGGGCTTTCTGTACGCAATCGCGCGGCTCAGCTGACAGTTGAAAACCCTCCTGCTCGTGGGGTTCCAGGATCTGAATGTTTTCTTCCGGAGTTATGTGTCATGTTGCGCATAGATCCCAACTATCTACTACTCTGAAATGCTGATGTTTCAAACCCTGAGTTTTCTGTTTGTGTGCAGTCCTGTCAACCCTCATTTTGTAAGCAGTGTTAAAGGTGTGTTTGTTCGCAACCCTGGCCCAGGCATGGAGCGAAGATCATCTATGACACAGATGATGACAATCGTCTCAAGGATTGCGTCAACTGGGCTTAGGGCATCTTAGGGCTTAGGGCTTAGGGTTTAGGTTTTTGGGTGTAGGGCTTAGGGTTTAGGGTTTAGGGCTTGGTCAGTAGTAGCTAAACATGTGTATGCAATGAGATGCACTTGTTTGGGGTTCTGGGAGCACTGTCTCATACCGTGAAGGATTGGTTGGAAAACGGGGCAGCTTTGTAGATATTTGCGAAGCAAGGAACCGGGAAGGGAAACTGCCTGAATATCAGGGACACCTGGGCTTTGGACACCGTCAGAGACGCTCAAAGCCTTCCTTGTGCGGTTGGACTGCAGACATGGAATGTTGTGGATTGGGACGCCTTTACCTTGTGAGCAATGTGCTGTGCCCATGTTTCTGTTCTATTGGTTGCAAAAGGTCGGTAATCTTTCGGACGTTGTCCTTTTTTGCAGGACCTGTTGTTTGTCGGCTGTCTCGCCTTACGTTTTGCTTCAGCCATGTGACTGTTGAGCTCTTCGCAAGATCCTAGACGCTAACACCCTGATTCTCTAGCAACTGAAGCCGGGACCATCCGAGACCCTAATGCCCCACCGACACCCTCACGCTCTAAACCCGACCATTAAACACTCTGCGTAAATGCTCACGCCTAAGCCCCAGTACCTCAAACCCAAATGGTAGTTTCCCAAAATCAGGGGACCCCAATATAGACCCCAAAATACTGTAGTCCTTATTATGGGGACCCCCAAAAAGGTACCCCTAATTTTGAGACAGCCCCCAAATGTGGAGGAAGCGCGGATACCCATCCTTGGCCTTGATGAAGCGGCCGCCCAATTTCTTCCATCTAAAAGTTTGCGGTTCATAGAGGGAGCGTATGTTAGGGTTCTATAAGAGTGCCAACCCCAGACATGTACTCTGGCAGCGTAAGCTTGGTGAAAATCTTGGGCTTTTTTATATCTAAATAGAGAAGGTTCTACAGGAATGGCATAGATAATCGCCCTTCACAAAAGCTCTGCAAAGACAAAGCAGTTGGATTTCAAGGCAATTCTATCTGAGTTGACTGGTGCTACAACCGCTTCACTCTTGTCTTTGTGAAGTATTTGCTGGTGTCATTTGAAGCATGAGATGGATGCTGCCCGGATAGCTGACAAGGTGGAGTAGCTCAAGCTGTCGGCACTGCTTCATTTTGAAATCAAGGATGGTCCGGAGATCAATGTGTCCCGACCGGATGTGGGAGATGTGGGCCACGGCTTGCACCTTGGAAAGAGTTCTGATTGACCTTAGCTTCACGAAAAGAAGCTTAATACCATGAGCTCCTACGTCCTACTTGTAGCGACTAAGGTTTTGCAATGACTTCTAAAGATCTTCAAGGCTAAATGGCAGAACCAGGCCATTGTCCTGGCACAGAGGGATCTTGCACTTGCACAGAAAGCTCAAGCGGCAGCAGAGCTTCCAGCAAGCAATTTTAAACATAACCTGTTCACTGACTAGAGTACAGTTGTTTGAGCTGCGTATTCTGGATTAAGAGGCTTAGCGGCCAGGTGGTTGTTGCTCGGTAGCAGCTGCACCTTTGGCCGAGGACCTCTCACCCGGGCTTGCTGAACCCATACCCCAGCTTCAGGCACGTGAAAGATGTGCGCCTTGAACACACGAACGCAATGGCACTTTTGCAAGATAATCTTTCCTCTGCAGGCCCCTATGATGCGATCTTTTTGTGTGGGTGGTTCTGTACAGGGCCCAGGGTTTAGAGCTCATGGTAAAGAGTTCATTGCTTGCAGTATCAAGCAATCAGTTTGGCCTAGCAACAGCACCAGCTGATCAAGAATCCGCAATCTCTGAGGTCTCAGAATTTCAAACCAGCAGAGGCAGCACATCTTGTGTAAGGAGATAGTTTGCGAAAGCATGTATGATACAAAGCAGTAGCAAGTCACAATATTTCGTGGCTTTCCAGAACAAGGAGGGGACTCATGACTGCGCCCATGACCCAGTTACCGTAGCACGGTTAGCTGTACTTCGGGCTTAAGTACTGTGTTGAAGATACTCTTGGGGCGAGACTTGCTTGGAAGTTGGAGCCCTGCTTGCAAGGAGGTCTGAGGTCTGGGAGGTACTTCCAGGGTGAATCGCTTGGAGAACGTTGATCCAATGCCTTCCAAACGCTGTTGGCAAAAATTTCCCAGTTCAACTCCGAAAAGGGCTTGCTGTATGCCGTAGGCCCTAGGTTGTCACCGAAAATGATTTCGTGTGACCTTCAGAGTCTCGCCAATGCTTACCCTTTAGCAAAAATCCAAGATCTCAGAACCCATCTCCACATGAGCTACGGTCCAAACTCCTTAAAGGGGATTAGATAAGGGAGTATAGAGGGACTATTAATTATAGGGAGTACGAAGGGGAAGGCTAGGAGTTTAGGCTATGGCTCATATGAGTAGTATTTTATTTGGGGATATTATGGTTCCCAATATAGAGTAAGATTATATCCTCCTTTTGGGGCATAGTATTTTATATAAAGAATATAATCTTACTAGGTTCAACCACCAAAAAAGCACAACTCATATGTTCTTTGGTGGAGGCCGACCTGTGGCCACATTTGGCCTCGCGGCTTTCCTCTGGATTTCGTCCAGTCGCCGCAGACCTACAACCGATCGCTGGTGCCCGCGCAATCTGGCAAGCACAAATCAGTAACGAAAAAGCCGAAGAGTAAAAGCACCAGCAGGAGTGCTACTTGTAAATTTTGATGTCTTGACCATGGAGTGGTGGCTGCCGATATGGTGGTGTTGGCGTTGTTGTTGGTGGTGGTGGTGGTGGTGGTGGTGGTGGCGGCGGTGGTGGTGGTGTTGTGTTGTTGGTGTTGGTGTTGGTGTTGGTGTTGGTGTTGGTGTTGGTGGTGGCGGTGGCGGTTGTGGCGGCGGCGGCGGCGGTGGCGGCGGCGGTGGTGGTGGTGGTGGTTGTGGTGGTGCCAGTGTGCTGCTGCTGGTGGTGTTGGCGCTGCCGGTGCTGGTGCTGGTGCGACGGGGGGATCAGAGGTGATGGTAGTGCTGGTCGCCTCAGTAACAGTTAACGTAGTAGTCTTGTTCAGTCAAGTTCCCAGTTGTCTGGCAATATTTCATGCTTTAGAAGGACTGCGGGTTTTTCTGAATTTTTCAGGTTGGGAAAGGTTTCCAGGCTCTGTTCACAGTCAGTCGGAACAGATTGAGAAGCCTTTTTCTCCTCCCAAGATTTGTTTCAGGACTTTGAATCCGTATAAAATCCTCTTCAACACCAGTGTCCCTGTCATTTCTATTTTCCATTTGAATCCCCATCATTGGGGGGTAAGATCCATGTTGCCACAATCTGTGGAAGCCTTGGGCCGAGCGTGGCATTTCCATCCTTGAGGCAGCTTAGCCGCCCTCCAGCCATCCAGCAGTTCCTGGCCGATGAGGATCCGGCCAGGTGCCCAGTGAAAGGGTTTTCGCCTGGGTGCAAGAGTTTATTGACAAGGGGGGTTTAGTCTTTTGGGGTCTCTTCATTTTGCAGACACTACCCTCTACGATGAGACACAGGTTGGTTCGAAGTTACATGCTAAAGGTCAAGGGAGGCCCCTATTCAAATCTTGAGACTTATGTGGATAGCCTGAAGCGCCCATCTCAACCGACGCTCAAGCGCCCCAAGCCTAAATCCACCCCAGGGTTGGCAGGAATTTCAGATTTTGGCTCAGACCAATTCCCAGGACGTAGACGCCATCTTCCGACTGACGCGCCCCCTTCCTTGCTCTTTCCGAGGCCGCAGAATTCTTCCGATAGGTGTTCGGAGCAAGGATCGGGGCCGGGATGTTTCTAAGTCAATCTTGATTTTGAGGTACTCTTCGGTTGTGTCGTGTGAGATTTTTTTCGGGGGTTTGAGAGGGTGGCGAAGCGCGTTTTGAGACCCAGCCTATTTGTTGCTCAGTACGCGGCATCATGCATTTCAATCGTACTTTGCGTTTCTCCAGTGGCGATGGGCGTGGTTGAAGCGAGAATGCGGCGAAGAAAAACTCCGCACCCTAAGCTGCCAGGAGAAGGTCAGCCGGAGGCGTTTGCGGTACCTCCCCAGCTGCCAGAATGAAGCTGAGATTTGAGGAGATCCAGTGCGCTTCAAGATGTCAAGTCCACATGTTTGGGCCACTGCATAGGGGGTACTATACCGGGACATTTCGTAAACTGGTATTTTACCGGGACATTCCTTTTCTGGTCATGGGGACGGAGTTGCTATGCTTTCACGGAATCCTCCAAGGTGGGACGGGTTGGGAAATGCTGCATTCTAGCTTGAATTCGGCAACTCAGGTTCTTCACACCGTACAACGCGCAGTGTACAGTGCACTTGTACGTGGCTTGGACGGCACTGTGGTGTGCACTGGCAAATTACCATGCTCTTTTTGAGTAAAACGATTTGAGTGGTCCAGCCGAGGTCATCGTCCTGCATGACTACATATCTTGGTAGAAGGTTCCCTCAAGTTTGCTTGAGCAGGAAAAATTGAAGGAAAGCATGGTCAAACACAGAACTTCCAACCAAGCAGAAAGCTTTAAAGTGGAAGTCCAAGCTGCATCTGACACCTAGTTACCTACTGGGTAGGCCCCTGGGATATTTGATATTTTCTCTAATGGCTTGAATAGGGGACCCTATATACTAATATTTTTCAATGGGTTTTTTAGGGGCCACCCTAGCCTAGTTCCACTTCCAGCTCCAAATCGATGAAGATGCTGAAGCAAAGAGGTGTTTCACAGGGTAACTGCATTGCGTACGTGGTTTTGGGTTTTGCGGGAACTCCATGAGCTCTGAACCCTGAAGCCTCCAGGAAGCCTTCTGGGGCTTGCTCCTGCCAGTCACGGTCCATGGGCGTGTCTCTGACATTTGGCGCGCTTATTTGGCGCAGAAGCTTCTTTGGGATGCCCTTTGGCGACAAAAAATGGCAAAGGGCCTACCAGGAAGAGGGTTGTGCTGCTTGTTGTGGGGGCGGGGCGAGTGTTTCGAATGGGTCCAGAGTCATGTTCTGCCCTATCTGCCTTGCAGATTGTATATTAAGATCGCAGAAATTGTGAGGAGATCCCCATTTTGGACAGTTCTGGCGACTGTCCTCTTTGTACAAGAAGGAAGGGGTCTTCTTGAGCTGCTTGCCAGGGCTCCTAGGTCCGAAGGGTGGTTTACAGTCCCAAGAAAAGATACAGCGTCTGTGTGCAGAACGTGGTTTCATGACTTGACTGGCTTGACCTTCGTTGAAGGGATTTTTATAGGATCCTAAAGGGGGGGTGATTCAAGGGGGAGGGTACAAGGGAGCCTTGGGGAAGCTTAGGGAAGCTTAGGGAGTATAAGGGAATAATGGGGATTACTAGGTTACCTACCCCGCTTGGACCACCCCCCCTTAAGGACATCCTAAGATTTGGCATGTAGAGTACTCATTCCGTTGCAGAAGTGAAGGGGCGCAGGTGGCAGGTAGCAGGTGAAATTTGGCTTTGAATGCCACGGGACTATCACAGCCCAAAAACCACCCTATGTGACGCTGAGCCCCTTGTCTCAAGCAACCTCCACGCCTGAAAGCCCGAAACCTTAATCCCCCGGCCCCACACTTTATTGGGGTTATATATGGATAATGGATAAGAAAATGGAAAATGTTATGATATAAGGGCTATATTGGGGTTATATAATTCCCAATCTTAAGCCCGAAGCCCTAAACCCTTACCCCCGGAAACCTGCCACAGGTTGGCCAGGTGGTCACATTCATGCCTCCCCATGTCGTGCACGACCGCGTGGCGCACGACTACCTGAAGGACGGTGCATTACTTACCGGTGGTTAGTAGGAGGACATATTTATGTAAGGTTTAGGGTTTAGGGTTCAGGGTTAGTAGGGAGTAGGGAATAATGGAAAAGAAAATGGAAACTATCATACAATATTAGGGTTATTTAAATAGGGATATTGTACTTACCGGTGGTTAGCAGGGAATGAGGGATCATAATCAATCCCTGTATGAAATATTCCGTTTTTAATTTTCAATTACCTGCAAGATTAGGCATATTTCAGCCCAGGTGGCAGTTTCCTCGAATAGAGGGGAATGGATGTAGATTCCCAGATCCTATAGCCCTTCTTATTGGGATTCCCAAGAAGGTACCCCTCTCTTCGGGAAAGCCCCGGGGGTGGGTTGGGGTTTAGAGGGTTAGGGGTTCAGCGATTTAGGGGTTTGGGGTTGATAGTTCCGCGTTGAGATCTGCAAGCTGTAGTGGCATCCTGAGGATGATAGCAACTGTTACCGTGGATGGAGGAAGTCTTGCACCACTTAAGATCATCCCCACACTGTAATTACTGGGGTATAATGTATAAGGTGGTGCAAGATTTCCTCCATCCACAGTAGTGCCAAGGTAAAGGGAACTCAAACTCGGAATCCTTTCAAGTTCTTTTCTTTGGCTTATAAGTTCTTTAGACCCCGCTACTTCAACGTCTTGATACTGTGGCTACTAAAAATCCTGCATGGCCCTAAGCACTTTGTAGCTTGGGAGTTATGTCGTTACAGTATGCCAAAGCCATCCCGGATTGTTAGTCTCAGCAGTAGTGCTTATCAGGTGTGTGCCTTCTTGATCCTCTGCATACTTTCTAGTGGGTTCTCAAGCTTGGAGCCTCTGTTATGCACCTCAACGGGACTCGTCGCCACTACGGGAACCCCCAAAAGGGGGACCCTTACATGATCCTTGGGGTTGCAACAGGACTTCCAAAGTGAAGGTGATCTTCAGCTCCCCGGCCAACAAGCCGTTCTCCTTCCGAGGATCCCTCTTATGTCGCATTGTGTTGAGGGCACTTATCGGAAAAACTCTGATCACTGTTGCCGATTTTCTCACCGCTGACCCTGGCCTGGTCATGACGTCTGAGGCTCAAGAGTACGGCTCTGGTCTCGTTCCTGGCACGATGGTCCAGCTGCCTGGTTGCCACAGCAGCCCCTAACACCTAAACCCTCTCTGGGTTAGTCGAGCTTTCCCATGGATTGCAGAACCTTAAGCCGTAGTCTGGAACGGGCGCAGTTCATTTCAGGAACCA
>CAJNIZ010012392.1:77378-96036 GCA_905231905.1 Symbiodinium pilosum | reverse complement strand
GGGTGGGGGATTGACCCAAGATTTATGGTCTATGATCTAGGATGGTAGGTTTCTGCTGCAGTGTTCCTCGGCACTTGTATTTCTATTGGATGTAGGGACTCAAGGTGTAGGGTAGGTAGGTGAGGGCTGGCAGGTCCTAGTCCAAGATATTTTTCATTCTTGAGGCAATAAACAAGGGCATGCCTAAGGAATATAGGCAGATTGTGTGCACAAACTTTGCACGCTTCGTCCAGTTCTTTTGTCAAAGGGTTGCGACAGGATCATGTTCGCGCACAGTGCTTCCAGAGTGAGGTGGAAGCGGTCATGTAATGAAGATCGGGGCATTTATATGGTATCATGGCGCCTTGAGGCATTGGGGGTCCCTAGCGTAGTACGGCCATGGATATTTATTTAGGGTACCCGAAGAGGGAGCATCATTTTGACAAACCTCCATCTGTGTAACATACACGGACAGTCTAGGGATTCACTTCTGTTGGCAGGCTTCTGGAAAGGTCGTGTGAGCTATATTCTAAACTCGAAGTATCCCCCTTGATAGCCCCTATAATACTCCGCAATAGCTTCCCCTATATAACTCCCCTTTGAGGAGTTTCGACTATAGCTCATGTAGGTCCCCTTAAATGGATAGAATATAGGGTATTTAGGGTGTAGGGTTTAGGCTTCAGGGCTTAGGGATATAGTGCCCCTTAAGTGGATAGAATACGGAATTGAGCAACATTATAAGAAGATCCCCATACACCCCACATTCTACATACTTAAGGGGGACTCTAGGGCTTTGTAACTGGTGAGACTAAAAGTCCTGCGTGACTTTGACACTGCAGGACCATAATTCCCAAGGCATAAGTTACTTACCTAGGCCCTCGGCAGATTAAGGTATGGCCTGTACCCGTGCCTCATGATTTATGCTGTCACTTTGCTGAAGGAGCGTAGCTTCTCACCCTCAAACCCTAACTCCCAAACCTGGGAAGCCAGAAAGAGAATCCGCACCGAGACAGACTTTCAGGGTTTAGGGTTCAGGGCTTAGGCAAAGTAGCTTAACCTACCTAGCTGGGTCTTATCTAATCTCCACCTTGCGTGTTTCCACGTTACAGTACCAGTTACCATAGGAGGTAACGGGCGTTACAATAGCCTCTCTACTGAAATCCATTTCTGGGCAGTTACTGCAGGGGGGCTGCATGACCCAATCTTTTTCTTACTTCTACGCACATTGTTCAAGCAAATCATAACCAATGCTCGAGAGAGGTCTTTGTAATCCTCCTGCTAGCCGCTAGTCGAAGAATATTCACTTGCCGGAAGTTCCATACTTGGAGGGTCAGGAGGACTTGGTAAGTATACCTTTCAGCCCTAATAGCCATATTATAGTAACGCCAGGTATACCCATTATTAACCTACTTGCTGAGTCCCCCCTGCCCTGCAAATAAGATGCCCTGTGTTCAAGCCCTAGACTTGGCTGTGTCATCGCCCTTGAGGTGACGAGGATGAGGAAGACAAGAAGGAGGTAGAACCTTATGTTGCCTGAGCCCGAGATTTTGGTAGCGTTACATACCTTCAAGAAAGCAGGAGCGCCATTGAGAGCCCCGAGCTTGTGTCAGGTTTTGCTGGCTTGTGTGTGGCATTGCGGAATTGTGGTTTGGGGCTGCTGTGACTTTAGTACATCTAGTCAAAAAGTTGCCAGTAATTGCTCTGAAAGCTGATCTGTAATGGTTCATATCAGCAGCGTCTTCCAATAGTCGTCAGTACTACAAGCCGGGTGGTCTCAAGGACCAAGCCGCACTTACAAGGTTGTTTGATAATGCAGGAATGCACAGACAACAGCACAAATTATTTTACTGGTAGTCACCAAGGGGCTAGTCTTGGGCTCTGTTCTACTAGCAGCCAGTAAGTCATACATCAGGGAAGTTCCCTCAGGCCCAAACCACGGAAGATGAAGGCCCTAAACCCTAAACCCATCTATGTGGTGTCCACTTGGTCCTTGAGACCCAGGGAGCTTGGGGTCTGGTGGTTATTGGTTCGGGCGTGTGGAGCAGGGGGCCGCTGGGCTTGGTTTCGGATACAGGGTTGTATTGTGTTTATATTGGGATCATGGAAAATAAAATGGAAACTATCATTTAGGGTTTAGTGTTCGGGGTTTTCCTGTGGAAAGTGCATGCAACTTTCAGCTCTGTTTTTTGGGATTTGTGTTCTTTTGTTGTCGAGGAGGATGCCTGTGTGACTCCGTTGGGAGACTCTCAATGAAATCTTGCACAGAGACTACGTTGCAGACGCGAAGTTGTGAGAAGTTTTCGGGGTTCCATACATACAGGGCCTCAATATGGAAGACCCCTATTCGATATTCCTTCTCCCCAGACTCCCTAAAGGATCCAAAAAATGAATCCTCCGAAAATGGCTCCATTACTACATTGGCTTCCCTGGGAGTACCGAGGGGTTCCACTTTTTGGATCCCTCATAGGGTCTGGGCAACAGGGACTCCTCAAGAGGGAGCCTAGTCTTGGGAACGCCTTATGCCCCTCATCCTTCCTTTGTCTTTTCTAACGTTTACCAAGCCACGTTTAAGCCTAAACCCTAAAGCCTATCATCCTTAATTTAAGCCTAAACACTAAACCCTAAACGCAATGAAGCCTAAGCCCTGGACCATCTAGTAGCTTCCCTTTCTCTATTCCATTCCCAACCCTATACGCACCCCAAAAAAAAGTTTAAGCGCTTAGACGCCTTAAACCTTGAAAACTAAAGCCAAAGGTTTAGGGTTTAGGGTTCCAATCCAAATCCTAACTTACCCTATGGCTCTAGATCTACAAAACGCACCTACATGGGGCCCCAAAACCTATAGATACGGTTGATACTAAAACCTGAATACCTGATGCCTTGGGAATTTATTGTACAATAGTCCAGTAAGGTCATGCAGGATTTTAGTATCAACCTCTAAACCATGACATATGATTGTAGCTTCCCTTACATTTTCCATGTTCTTTTCCATTTGATTCTCCATTGTTCGGGTCACTCTCCCTAAGCCTTACTCCCCTAAGCCTTAATCCCTAAACCCTCAACCCTAAATCCTAATCCCTAAACCCTAATCCCTAAACCCTAATCCCTAAACCCTCAACCCTAAGTCCTACCTACATGGGCCTTAGGGTTAGACTGATACCATGTACAGGGATGCAGCGGACTTGCTTCCGAGAGCTTAGGGATTAGGGGTTGGGAGATCAGGGGTTTAGGGGTTTAGGGGTTTAGGGTTTTAGGGTTTTAGGGTTTTAGGGTTTAGGGAGGTTAGTGTTTATGTGTTAGGGGCTAGGGGTTACGATTTAGGCTCTAGGGTTTGCAGCCACTTTTCGAGGGCTGAAGTACCTGCATATGAGTTACGTGTATATATATATATACATATATGTATATATATATATATGTGAGCTACTGTTTGTACTTGCTTTTTTTGACCCTTTAGAGTGGACATAGGGGGTCCCTCTTGTGTCCCGAATATAGTCCCTAAGGAGAACCCATGTCCATGCATGATTTGCGGAACATTGCTTGTATTTCGCATGAACACATTTTGAGTCCGGCTGTTGGGTCCTACCTTGAACCTTCGCTACTTGCAGGCGCATGTGTATTTGCAGCCTTTCGCGCTGATAACCTTGCAGGGCAATATCCTATGAAACCCGTTGCAAAACAATGGACTAAGCTTGGAGAACCTCTAGATACACGACAGTGTAAGGCCCTAAACATCTCAAAGAAGCATGCGACTAACTTCTAACCCTAGTGATACTGATCCATGAACCTCTAAGCCCCCAAGTACAAACCTTGATTTCGGAGCCTGAGCCTGTTCTGGAGCAAGCTGAGAGCCTCTCTTACTGGTTCTTAGGGAATAAGGGACAATAATCCCCATATGATCGCTACATGATATATACCTGTATTCCCTACCCTAAACCCCAAACTCTAAACCCTAGACCCTGATCCCTAAACCCTAAACCCTATAGCATATTCCCTACTAAGAGCCAGTGAGTTCTTGTCACCTTAAACCCTAAACCCTAATCTTAATTCATGCTTTTCTCAGCTTGAGAACCTTGAGATATGTATTTGTTGGCATAGCCATGCGACATCCCTAGCTGCTTAGGACGGCGCATTCTAAGAAGGTCTTTAGGGTTTTTAGGGTTTGATTTAGAGTTTTAGGGTGGTGTAAGTTAGGTGTTTTAGAAATTCATTTAAGATTTTTGTGTTTATTGTGTAGGATTTAGGGTTCGATCTAGGGTTTGGGGATTTACTGTTTAGGGTCTAGGGATTTAGAATTTAGGGATTTACTGTTTAGGGTTTAGGGATTTAGGATTAAGGGTTTAAGGGTGCAGGGTCCAGAACTCCCCCCAAAACACATTAAACAGGGTGTAGTTTTCTAAGAGGAATCCCAAGAACTTTTTGGGGGAGCATGGGAGATCCTAAACCCTAAGCCCCGTTTGGGGTACAGAGTTGCCGTTGCCCTTGGTCGTCTCCTCGATGTTATTACTAGGGGGGCACATGTTTGTGAAGGTAGGTACTTCACTGTGAGGTCCAAAGATACCTCTCCGATCCGCTGCTCATTGGCGGCAAGAAGTTTGACCTTCGGCTGTATGTGCCTTCCCAAGCACCATGGAGTTGAGGTTTAATGTTTAGGTTTTAGGGTTGCTCAGGAGCCTTACTCAAGAAATGAGCCCGGCCTGCAAGGACCTTGTATATGGTTGTACTTTTAGGGTTCATGTCGCCCTGAGGACATTGATCAGGCTTTGGGGTCTGAGCGGCTGGGGCAGATTCGGTACCCGGGCATTCTGAAAGCGCTGTTTGCACTTCTCATTGGTTGCACTGTGTATAACACTGCAATAGCACTCAATCAAAGAGATCGCATGCAGAGCACGCCAATATGGGCGTTACAGTCTGCGAGAAATATAGAATTCAAGAACAGGTTCTGTATGTGAGAGCTCAGTTAGCAGTGGACGGCAAGGAAGTTATTTGGGGGTCGGAGGTTTCAGGACAGGTTAAGGCTTGGGACTTTGGGTGGCTGTACGCTAGGCACGACAGCTTGAGATAGTATTGGGTCTGACTCACATCTTGGGTTCTACGGGTAGTCAAAGTACATAATACTAATCAGGTAAACCTGGCTTCTTAGCCAGAATGTGTCTTGGACTGTACTAGGAACCTGGTTAGGATTTGCAGAATACTTCCTGATGCCATTGCATTGACCTCGAACCGTAGATTTTGTGTACTGTCCTCGACGCACAACCGGCCACCAACCTGCTAAGTGTAGTGCTTTTATATCCTTTCCGTACGTATCCTATATATGTATGTACTTGAAGGCTCATGGTAGTTCAGGAAGCAGGCCATACATGGGGCCGCTAGGCTGGGGCCGGCCCAGCAAGAATCTCCCCCAGTTCACTTGCCCCCCCCCCCCGGAACTACGTACTCCCCCCCTCTATACTACTCCCCCCCTCCCTAGGTTCCCCCCTTCAATCAGGTTATTTGAGGATGATTGAGCCTAGTTAAGGTGAATTAAGGGGGACCTGGCTGGGGTTAGTAAAGGGGGGGGAGGGGGGGGTAGTGGGGGAACCTATGACATACACTAAGTCCACTATGCCCTAAATCCTAAACCAGCCATGATCCGCTTGCTAAGTTGCCTAGGTTTCCAAGTCGACTGTGGAAGGGGTGGGGGTATCCGTAAAAACAACAATGCGCTAATTTTAAGGGTTTAGGGGATCTGGGTTCAGGGCGTAGGGATTGAGGAGTTTAATCCACCTCCCCATTGATGAACGGGATGAAGGAGTAGGGTTTAATCCACATTCCCCCACGAGGGACTATGCAGGGTATTTAAGGGAACTGGACAAGAAAATGGAAGCCGCAACAATATTCAGGGTTCAGGGTTTAGGGCTTGTAGGAGGCCTCCAGCCGCTAAGAACAAACATTCCGCCGTTGCATAGTGGCACTATATTTGGTGCATTTCTTGTTAGAGTCAGGGGGTTGAGTATTGGTAGGGGACGGGATTTAACATCAATTCGAGCGTGTTCGAATGATTCGCCCAATTCTGAAAATATATGCCTGGCTCCTAACTATGCCCAAAGGTTGTCTTTCTCAGGCTCCTTGAAAACGGCTCCTACTTTTGATGAAGGCCTCCAATGTTCAGCGCCTCCATGACAGGTGCTGGTGACCAGCTACAGCCCGCTGACGATCTATGTGTCCGAGCCCAAGCTAACCAAACCTCTAAACCCTAACCCCTAAACCCCAAAACAACCATAAACCGACATCACAGGCTCCGTTGCTAAGAGAACTACTTCAGTTTAAGGTTTAGGGTTTAGGAGTGAGGGGTTGGCGTTTACGACTTAGTGTTCGGGGTTTGCACGTGTTCCTTTCGCTCCACCGTCGCAAAGCCTGGTTTGCACAGTTCCTGAAGCAGTTTCCATGCTCCAAGCTAACGTCGACTACTGTCCGTTTGGAACGGAGGCTGCATGGGTGGTTGTCAAAATTATGGTCCCTTTTTGGGTCCCTATTATAATACTAGGGTACCCAAAAAGGGATCATAATTTTGACAACCACCCACATGCGTTGCGAATGTAGACAAGGGTAGGTTTAGAAGCATGACTCGCGCCACAGAGAAAGACGTCCCCATGCACTCCTGAGCTTGCGGAGCCTTTGTACTGATGATTGTTTGTAGGGTTACCTAAACCTCAAATGTACGTAGAATAATTGCCTTTTGGTGACCTAAACCCCAATTGTATGTAGAATAATTGCCTGTTGGTCTGTTTTTAGAGGTTTTGGGCCATGATTTTGCCTACTTTTGGGGCCCAGGTAGGTATGTTTTTGGTTCAATTACGTGTAAGTTCCTTTTCCTTCTTGGCGAACTAGGGGCTGTCTACACAGGGGGTCTGATGACCCTTAATTCAGGAATCTTCCTGAAGTCATGTTAGGGAGTCTTGTGTCTTGAAGGTATTCTACTCTATGATTAAAGTACATGACAGCGATCCCCTTACAGCCCCCTCTAGGGGTATATGACCTAAGCCCTAAGCCCCATTTATCTAAACCCTGAGGACCTTCATTTTGGTCCCACTGGAAGCTTCATGCCAGACCCCAAACCCTAATAACCCTAAAGCTTAGCCATAGGCAGTGGCCTCTGGTTAAGGCAGGGTTTTGGGATGAGAGGATTTTAGGGTTTAGGGATCAGGATTCAGGGGTTAGGGTTTGGATTTAGGGGATTAGGGTTAGGGGTCAGGGTTTAGGATTTAGGGCTTTGGGGCTTGGGGTCTGGGACTTTAAACGCCGGACTTGAAGGTAAAAGCTTTGACCGGAGGGGGCCTGTCGGAAAGTGATTTTTAAACATGCGAGATTACGATTCCTCAGGCTTCTTATGAGGAGCCTCAATAACATGGCCAAAGTGCAACATTTGGAGATCTTCCTGTTTTATCCAGGACCCCTGAAGAAATGACTATCAGATCACTTTCTCCTAAACTCTTAACCGTGTCCCTTAACCTTGACATGCTCGCCTGTGTCTGATGGCCCTAGGTATCGCAGCGGATTTGCTGGAGCCTCAGCTTTCAAAAGGCTTGGCGTTCTTGGGAGCGCTGCGAAGCATGAAGCATTTTGCAATAGGCGCTAGCTTCCCAACAATTGATTAATGTTAGGGATCCGTTACATTTCCTGGAGCATAGGATTCCTTTTATTCACGTAGAAAGGATCCCCCTTTCCTCCTAGGGTAATGTGGGCTAATAGTAAGGAAGCCAGTCCCTAATTAACTCGTGAGCCGTTATTCAAATGCTTGGGTTGAAATGGTTTCTAGTCTCCCTAACAGGGCAGGCAGGTAGATAAACATGTTTCACACAAGCATCCGTATTCTGCAAAATCCTAAGCTCAGAAGCCTTCAAGCATTTTGGGTATCAATGGTGTTCAAAATGGGACCCTAAATCACAATAGAGACATTGGAGCTGGCCAGTGCTTAATAAAGGCAAGGCAAGTGCAAGAAGGAACATTACCTTTGTTTATGAGAGAGTGTAGGACATTGCTTACTTATAGCTTTGGGCTTTGCATACCTAAAATGGATGGGCAATGTTCCTGATTCTCACAGTCAGGCTCTAGCGTCATGTCACCAGTGGACGCCAGCACTTGTGCAGCCTTATCAAGGCTTTGCCCACAACTGAGTCTAATGCTGAATGCTGCAAGCCCTAAACCCTGAACTCTGAAAGCTCCCTAAGCCCTGAGCCCTAAGTGGTTCATAAGGGTCCATTGGGTAAGCATATGATAATTGGGTACTTGGACCCTTTGGGTGTGTTCTTGTGAAGACAGTTGGATTTACGGAGTGGCTATTCAGCTTTGTGCGCAAACGTTGCATCAGCCCAGAACGCAGGGATACCCGCAATGCAAGCTATGTTACGTGGGCAAATTCAGGGGTTGGAGCACGAAGCCTTGAAATTCTTCCGAGGGCCTATAAGTGCAAATCCCATTTTGCAAGCCTAAACAGATCCTAGCTCCAAATCCTAACCCTGATCCCAAGCAACAAGCCCTAAACCACTCAACCCCTAGCCTCGAGGCCTTAACCCTAAACCAGAAATCCTCAAACTCAAACCCTTCACCTTAAACCCTTAACCCTCGACCCTAAACTCCAAAATTCTGAGCCCTAAACCCTAAACTCCAAAATCCTGAGCCCTAAGCCCTAAACCCTAAGCCCTTGAGGCTCGCTTTTCACACGCTCGCTTCTCAATGAACACAGCGGATTTGTCGTGAGCCAAGTCATTCTCTGGGCTTTGGATTCTAGAGCACTTAGGGTTCGGCTTTAGGATATAAGGGACCCTAAGCCCTATAAACCCTAAACCTCGGGCTCAGGGTTTAGGGCTTACGGCTTTGAGTTTAGGGTGCAGGGAGGCCCTACAAACAGGCAGCCCCCGAGGATATGTAGGTGTATGATAAACTCACAGAGGCTCAGGGCATGTATGAC
Organism: Symbiodinium pilosum; assembly: GCA_905231905.1. Classification (NCBI taxonomy): domain Eukaryota; class Dinophyceae; order Suessiales; family Symbiodiniaceae; genus Symbiodinium; species Symbiodinium pilosum. The sequence continues at coordinate 87,110 of CAJNIZ010012392.1, read as the reverse complement.
GCGCGCTTAACGCTTCTACGGGGCGTGGGGGCGGCGTATAACTGGATGATAAGCGCAGTTATGGGTAGGTGATACTTGGCCGAAACCTCCTAGGGTTTCCAAGAATTTCGGGTTATGATTTTGGGGAGGCCTTGGAACAAGGAGAAAGTCAGAAGTGTCTTGGGAGTAGGTTAGGAAGACCAATTTTCGGCTTTCGGCTTAGGATTGTGGACTTGCATCGTTTCTGGCAGAAGGTACAGGTTTTGGGGGAGTTTGGTCACTTTTTGAGGATGCTTCCTTTATAGTCCCCCTTAAGTAGACAGAATATGGGGTATATGGGGATCTTATTATAATACACCCAAAGCCGTATTCTATCTACTTAAGGGGGACTGTAACTCGTACACATCCCTCGGGTCCCTGAGGCCCGCCTGCTAGCGAAACTACTACATCAGGTTAAGCATGCCAGATTTGGATAAAGCCCGTAAACCCGAATCCTTAAATCCGATCCCTAAAAAAACAACCTGAATCCCAAATCCTAAGCCTCAAGTCCAAACTCCTGAGCCCTAAGCCCGCTTGATCATCGATTTGCACATCCTCATGGCTGGGTGCCATTGAATGGAGTGGAGTGGAGTGGAGCTGGGTGGAGAGCAGCATGCAGCCCTGAACCCTAAAGCCTGAAACCTAAACACTAAACTCCCAATCCTAAATCCCTGTTATTCCCAATTCCTCCGGCTTCTCTATCTGGCCAGATGTGGAGCATGTATTCCCTATACTCATGCAAGCTACACAGATCCCCATATGAGCCATAGTCTAAACTCCTTTCAGGGGGGTTATATACGGGACTATGTCGGGGAGTATTATAGGGGTTACTAAGAGGCAGACAGTAGCTCATATTAGTTCGTTCCTTGAAAGGTTGCTAGTCTTTGCAGGGCCTTGTTTTAAGGTTTTATTTTTTTTGGTCAAATCCTTTCAGTTCCAGGTCGGACGCCATGATCCATCTCACGAACGTGGCGTGGATCCCTGCTTGCTAGTCCGGTTTTGGCAGTTTAGGGCTTAATGTTTCGGGGCGTAGGGTTTAGGATCCCCTAAACCCTAAACACTAAACCCTAAACCAGGGACTCCACCACCACCTTGTTTTTTTAGCCTCTGTCTCTCGTTTGCAACGCCAAGCCCGTCACCCTACGAGAAAACGGCAAGGCTTCCAGGATGCATGTCAACACGGTTTAGGGTTTAGGATTGGAAGCCATACGAAACCAAACACGAAAGTAAAGGGAAACTCGAGTCCTGCCGTTGATGCATATGAACCATAATCGAAGCTCCCTAAGAAGGGGGTTTTCTAGGGGGGTTGTATAGGGGAGTATGATAGGGTTGAATAAGGGGGATACTAGGAGTTTAGACTATGGCTCATGTAGTCCTGCAGCACAGTGGGTATACTATGGTGCCATAACTCCAAGGGTTCGGAGATATAGTGTCATGCAAATTTTGGTCCGTCCACTTGGGAATAGCTCTAAGGTGCCAAACCTAAACCGTAGCGAGGAAAGGAGTCTTGATTTTGTGTTGTTTCTTGTCTTTTCGTTGCAGCTGATTGCTGCAGTCAGGGGTTGAGACCAGATTATTTTGTTGGGGGCAGGAAGCACGTGAAGCAACGCATTTCATTGCTTTGGGAGGGAATGTTGTTGTAAGGGGGCTGCATGCCCATACTTAAATGCTTCCCATGCTTCCTATTTTTAACGGAGCTTCAAGTATTGGGGCACAAGGCAAGTGGGGTTGTTTAAGCTTTACGTAGCATAGAGCTTCGGAGTTCTGGTGCTTAGGGGGGAGACTAATGCTGGTGAAGGGATACAGTCCCCCTTAAGTAGATAGAATATGGGGTATATGGGGACCTCATTATAATATACCCAAAGCCATAATTCTATCTTTTTAAGGGGGGCTATACTTAAAGATCAGAGAGAGGGCGGAGCATCTCGGGTGGATTTCATGGCGATCTTGCAAGTTTTCCCGGGTATCTCAGAAAATATTGGTCTCCATGGTATATCTGAACATGTAGGGTCCTTCTTACGAGAATGCACAAAAAGATTCAGAATTCTGAGTCGACAGAAAATGGATTCCGATCCTGCTATGAACCCCCAACCCTAAACCTGATTGTAGTCCTAAAGCTGAAATTGGCCCTAAACCTTGACTGGTGCTTTGGGGGGATGGTGGGGGGCCTAAGAGGCAGGGGGAGGGAACACCGATATTCCAAAACGGGGTATATGTGGGTAATATTTAGGGACAGTGATGACCTTAACCCTTAAACCCTAAACCCTAAAAACTCTAAAACCCTAAAACCCTAAACACTAGTCATAGCGATTCACTCCGACAATTCACGACAAGCACCATCAAGCACCAGCAAGCATGTGAGCCGTAATCTAAACTTAAAGGGTGGTTATATAGGGGATTAGGGTTTAGGGTGATTGTATAACCCCTGTATTTAGGGCTTAGGATTTAGGATCTAACCTCCTGAAAGGGAGTTCTATAGTGGAATTTATAGGGGACTGATCTAGGGGTCACTAAGGGCAATACTAGGACTTTCGACACTGGCTCATGTGTTTCTGTCTGGTACAACTCCTTGACCTCCAGCCCAAATGAGCTTCTAACCCTAACTTACTTGGAATTAGTTGGGAAGAAGTAAATACATTACATGGGGATTATGTAGGGTGTTGTTGTTTCTTTATTCCCTTAACCACCAGTAAGCTACTCCCTTGGCACCTCTACTCCAAGACGGAGGAGATAGTGTAGACGCAAAGTACACCCATATTATTGGTCCCAGATGCCTTGCACAACTATGGCATAGACAGCCTGAAGCAGATCTCAAAATCATGTGGGTCATTATTTGGGCCTTACATTCTTTTCTAAAAGCCCTGTATGAACTCAGTGCCCATTGATGTTCCGTGTCCTTTTCCACTTGGTTCTCCATGATTGAAGTAGTATTCTTAAACCCCAAAACCCTAAATCCATGAGCTTCAAAATGCAGGGCTTGCAGCGTCCAGGAGAGCATTCATCGCACATTTTGTAGGGCTTAGGGTTTCCATCCTCTCCTATGCAGCCTAAACCTCTCATGTGTAAGGCCGTCCAGAAGCACAATGACCACTACGACGAAAAGAGAGGCTTGTTATTGAGTCGTTTCACGGCTTATGCGTTTTCTGTTCATTGATTTTCTCCGTTGGGGGCTTATCTAGAGTTGATGCTCTCCATTTCCCTAAATGTTAGTTTCCATGTTCTTCTTCGTTACTTAGGTCATTCCCCCTTCCTCACCCTTACTGTAACTGTTACCACCGTAGTTAATAGGAGTTTTGATCGCCTGTTAATGAAGCCCTTTCAAGGACAGCTACCCACTATATAACCTAAACTCTCAATCCTAAATCATCCTAAACCCATAAACCCAAAAATTCCTAAGCTCGGAACTTATCTAGAGTTTAGGGTTTAGGGTTGAGGTCCTAAGGTTTCCGAATGAGCGCGGAGGCAACGCTCTGTCATTGGGCATGGGGGCTTTACCAAAATGGGCAGTACATGTAAACGGATGTATAGGAGTTTTATAAGGACATTTAGCGGCTTATAGGGATTATAAGGTTTCCCAAAATGAGGTGTTTATGGAAACTGCCATATGTAGCCTGGGAAGGGTAAGCAGTCGCGCGATTGTAATTGCTTCGAGCCTGCATTGCGATTTGTTGCCGCTCGTGGCGTTTAGAGTGGTTTGCAAATAGGGATCAAGCCCGCAGAAGACCTTAGGAATCCATTCCCCAAGAAGATTACAAGGATTCTCTGAAATTATACCAGAAGTTCATGGCAAAGGCGTAACCTTAAACCGTGTACCTCTCTGAGCCACACTTCTGCCCTGGACAGACACCCAGGCTGCCTGCAGGGCCAGGGCGGTTTTAGGGCGCAGGGGTTTTAGGGTTAGGGTTTTTAGGGTTTAGGAGTTTAGGGTTTTTAGGGTTTAGGAGTTTAGGGTTTAGAGGTTTCGGGGTCTAGTACGTGACGCCCGACTTGCAGCTGAGTTTCGCACCAGTCGTACAACCCTTGAAGTTATCCCAGCACATGATGATTTCCATAGGACCCCCAAGTAGGAGAATCCTTATAAACTAGACATTGTCACCGTAGGCACTACATGAATCCTTAAGCTCGCTGGTATTTGGGCATTTCTCAAGGCAATCCAAATCAAATCTGTGACAACGAACCCCCACAACCACCGTACGATTCAAACACTCACTAATTTTGGAAAACACCCAATTTTTCTAGAAACTCTCCAGGCGGCAAATGGGACCTGCCGCCGCCTCGGAGTGCCAAGTAGGCACCCTTACAAAATCGGCCGAGACTAGGGTTTAGGTTTGGGGCTTCGGGTTTAGGGTATGGGGGGAATGGGAGGAATATTTGCACCATGTCCGGCTGATATGGGGGAACTTGTCCATCCGGGCACTCGGTGGATCGTTTACGCCAAGCTACATGGGCACTTCTCAGATAGGATCCCCGCAAGCCCCCATATGATCCCTCTGCATGCCTTGGGGTCCCTGTCTTGAGAATTTCCCACATAACCACACAGTAGGTTATAGGCAAGCTAACAGCAATTAGGGGCTTCCTGCGTTCCCTGAGCGTTCAAGCAAGCCTAAATTCTTGGGCTCCCTAACCCTAAAGCCTAAACCCCTGCCCTAGGCCCCAAACCCCAAACCCTATGGGACAAGCTCTCACCAGATCCATGGGCAAGCACAGTTGTCCCAGCCTCAAATATCTCCGTCCTTAAAGAAGACAGATGAAGCCCCAAAAATGGATAGATGCTTAAACCAGGACCTTCCTTGTACCCTAAAATAGGGGTAGGGTTAGGGTTTGGGAACGGTTTAAGGTTCAAGGGTCTAAGGGTTTAAGGGCCGATGTACCCTTAAATAGGGGTATATGAACGCTGATAGTGGATATTTAGGTTACACAGAGGGTGCACGGAGGGTCTAGGAATCAGAACAAGTATGTATGAGGGTTCTCCGAGGTAGTACACAGGTCCTACCATAACTCGTGTCCCTGCATAGTTCTCTGCCAATGCAATTCCAGGCAGACCCTGATGTATGTCCGCCAGTGGTGCGATCCAGCTTGTCAATAGGTTTACCCTAAACCTGAAAGTTCCTAGGGAGCATGCCTAAAGGTTTGGCTTGCAGTCCCAAGCAGGATTTTCTCAGAATGATCCCTATAATCTCCCTTAGGCAGATTCTTCATCATCCCCACATCCCCAGCGGTCCCGTCCCCACTTCTTCAGAAACCACCACAAGATACTTTGAGCAGCACGGTCGTACAAAATCATCAGTTCGGCAGGCCTTCGTGCCAGCAATTATGAAGCAGAAGGCTCACACACCCTAAGCCAAATCCACGTCAAAAGCCTAAACTACAGAGCCTGACTCCAAAGCTGAAGCCTTTCAGCCCCCTCAGGTAGTCTCCCTTAGGGTTCAGGGTTAGGGTTTAGACCTTGGGGTCTAGGGTTGGGGTACGGGTGTCTCGGTTCAAATGTGTGAGCCTGGAACCCTACACCACCACATGCTACACAAAAATGTCCCATAGCTTCAAGACCTGTCCCAAACCCTCAGACATTGAGCCCTATGTGCAGTAAGCATATGCCCAAGAAAACAACACCATGAAGTACAAAGTCTCTCGTGTAGGCATGTGTGTTACTCTCAAAACCGAAACCCCTGACCTAAATCCTAAAGCGTAAACCCTAAACCCTAAGGCTAAGCCTGAAGTCCCAAACCTTGCGATCCTTCATGCAAAATGCTTCCATCCTTTTTTCCATTCCTCTAGATACCCCTAATTAGCCCATGTACCCCTAAACCTTAAATCCTAAACCCTAAACTCCAAAGCCTGAACCCAAAACCCTAAACCCAAAGCTCCAAACCCTAAACAAGAGTCCTAAACCCTTGGACCCTAACCACTTTAAATCCTCAACCCTAAATCCGAAATCCTAAGTTCCAAATTATGAGGCGATCCTTAAAATTGTATTTGATGATGACAGAGGAAGCCAAGCTTGCCTGGCTCTACTTCGGGGGTTGAGCAGGGTTCAGGGTTTGAGGATCCAGGACTCTAGGGTTTAGGGTTTAGGAATTAGGGATTTAGGATTGTCGGGTTTGGGGCTTGGGCTTAGGGCGGAGGAGTTAGAGCGTTGGAAATTTAGGGTTAAGGGTTAAGGACTCCAGGGTTTGGGGTTTCAGGGTTGAGGAATTGGGTTTGAGGATTCTAGGGTTTGTTGTTTGGGAGGTTTTGGGCTTACGAGCTATGATTTAGCAATCTAGGGTTTGGGGGGTTTCAGGGGTTTGTGTGGTCTTGGGTGAAAATTTTGGAGCGGTCCCTACCCTGAACCCTACCCTAAACGCTAAGCCTTGATGTCAAGTTTGACGGGTTTAGGGCTCGGATCTAGAAGGCGATCTACACAGCCATAGGGATCTACAGAGCTCTAGAGATCCAAGTGCCTAGATGGTACATAGTTACGAGTTTTAAGCCAGTACATGCCTGTATAACTGCATGGGGCCCGGATCATTGAGTAGTTGCTGTGTCAATACTTTGTTTTCGTGGGGAGGGGGGGGGCTAAGGCTTCTTGGAGAATTACTTTTCATGAAGGGATTGGAGGAGGGTTACATTGGCTGGCTCGCATGGGTTGTGCGGGTGTGCATTGAGGACAATGACAATGACTTCGAAGACTGGATGTCTGCAAGCCACTGGCTTTCCAAGGGGCTCAGCCCAGGGCAGGGCCCAGGGCAGGGAGTCCAGGGCCGGGGTCCCAGATCCCAAAGCCCGCGGCCCAAGAATGCGACAAGGCAGAAGGTCCAGCAGCATCAGCCTGCTGAGAGGGCTGCAAAAACAAATACATTGCAGTGCCCTGCCGCAGGACCAGAACCGACTGGAGGTTACTTGGGGTTGCAAAATAACCACCAGTAGTGGATTTCAGCAAGGGTAGGCCCGCAACTGCATCACCACATCCATTTCCACAAAAAGACCAGCGGGTCATTTGAGTTGGACGCGGCGCCAGCCTGCAAAATAAACATAGGCGGGGCGGACGGTTTGAGGTCTGCACAAAGTCTTGTGTGATTCGCAAGGAGGGACGCTATATAGCCTTGACCTTTACACCCCTAAAGCCTTTGAACCATAATATTATCACAGTTTTCAGACCGTTCCATTTTTTTGTTTGAACCTCCGCTAGTGGGAGGATACCCTAAATCCTCTACGTACCCCATAGCCCCCTAAACGGGGCCATGCTATTGGTAAGTTGGGTACTGCCCCCACTGTGCCACACTCTGTAACAGTCAGATAAAATTAGTAATATATGTACATATATGTATATATAGCCCTTAATATCACCCCTAAGCCCCTATACAACCCCTATATAATCCCCATAATCCCTGTAGTTTCCATGTTCTTTTCCATTATCCTTCTATTTCCCCGAATATAACCCCCCTATAATGTTACAGGGCGGGGGCAGGACCCAATTGGTAAGTATTTAGGCTTCACATCCCAAAGCCCCAGCCTTGACTCTTAACAATGAAGCCTCGAACCCGCCATCCCCTGAAACTGTAGGGTTTATAGGTTTAGGATTTAGGGTTTAGGGTTTAGGCTTAGGATTTTTCGGATTTAGGGTTTACGGTTTAGGACCCCTAAGAGTTAGGATTTCAGCGTAGGGTTTATGGTTGTCTAGACCCTTAGATACGTTTACCTAACTACCCACCACCCACCCCTCTACTACCGCCTGTAGGCTTCATTTGCAATTAATGCTCATAATTGGCCACAATTTCGTTTAGCAGCCTTTGTTAAGCGGGAACTTAAGTTTCGGCTAGTAGGGGAACCCCATAAAGGCTTAGGGTTTCAGGGTTTAGGGCTTTAGATTTTGGAGTGGCACCCCGCAACCACAGACCTCGTAAGAAGACACGTGTCAGCCCTATACGGGGGTCACATAGGCCCAAATATGGTATGCTCCTTTCTTGGGGATTCCCTCTTAAAAGAGGCCCTTAATTGTTGCAAAGCCTTATATGGCGGATTTCTCCAAAGAAGCGTACCCTAAGCCCTAAACCTTTAGAGAACCCAGAGATACATGGGGCTGCGATTGAATGATGGGTTTTCCTGGGGATTCTATAGAGATGGCGTGGGCAAACTGTTTAGGATTTACGGAATTCAGCATGACATGTCTAACTCTGGAAGTTCCCTGATGATGGAGCTCTGTTATCTGTAGCCCTAATAACTATATAACTGAAATCATGTTCCATTTTTTACCAGGGGTCGAGGGAAATCAGAGAATCTCCATGCAGCTTTGAAAAGCTCGCCCAGCATACATATATATATATATATGTACAAAGGAGACTGCTGACATCTCAGAAGTCCCTGCAAATCTCCAGCCTTTGTCCCTGAATATTAGGGGTTTAGGGCCTTTACCCCTTAGATTCGCCTTAGATGCCAGGAAGGTGCATCAGCTTTTCGAGGAGATGCAGGACGCCAATTCTTACGTGCTTTGCATTTGTGGCTTAAGGGTTTAGGGTTTAGGGCTTCCAATTGGCTTTTGATCTCTTGTATGGTGTATATAGTGCTATGTGTAGGGTATAGGATCCATAAAACCCTAACAAAAAGACAGCCCTACAAGCGCAAACCCTGAAGGCCTAAACCCTCAACCCTTAAACCCCAACCCTAGACCCTTAAACCCTGTACCTTTGAAGCAGCTGCAGTCCCAACTAGAGCCTTTACCGGCTGGGCCGAAGCGCCGGATTCTTCTTTTTTTTTCTCAAGGCGAGTGCCTCTTTTTTGCTTTTTCTGTGTGTTGGGCCAGGGGGGGGGGTCGGTCCTGTAGACTATTTATGATAGGATGACTGGAGTGGTAGTAATGAGAATATAACAGTAAATTTGAAGGCAAGGACAGCAACAACAGTAAGGATAGTCATGACAAAGCTGTGCCATAAGTATCCTTGGGACCACACACAGAGATACCGTGTTTCAGAGAATCGCACGCTTAAACCTAAACCTTAAACCGCATTTTCACATTCGGTACAGAGCTCACTTTGGGCTTCTGAACCTAAACTCCAAGAAACGCTCTGACACCAAACTCCGGGCCTTCGGCCGCCGGACTGCCCTCCTAAAGCTAAACGGGGGTTTCCCAAAGTTAGGGGTACCATTTCGGGGGTTCCCAAAAATATGGACTATAGTATTTTTGGGTGTCTATATTGGGGTCCCCCTGTTTATGGAAATCACCAAATCGTTGCAATAATTAATTTGAGAGCTGTAAAATGACAAGAATGATGGAGCCCTAACTTTATCTGGAGTTACCAGAAACTGGATCAATGTTAGGAATTGTTTATCCTTATGGGAGGCTGGGTTCTTCTCTTGAACACAAGCAGGATTGCTCCTTGATTTCTGAGGAAATAGGGATTTAGAAGACCCGGTCCAGTTATTGAAATTGCTCCGTAGCAGCTCCATTCCATAAAGGCTCAATTACTTATGTTTTGGTTGACTGTCTCCTAGTCCATATATCAAGGTATACAATCTGTATAACAGTGGAGCCTACTCTATATTGACTGGGATTCAGGGAAACCGTATGATCACTCTTAGAGATTGTCTCGTCAAGTGCCGCAGGATGTCATCCTCTTTTCCCTGCTTTCAGCACACCCGGCCACATTTCTGAGGAACTCAGCAGAGGTACTGTTGGGTAGTATTTTGTTTAGGGATACTATGGTACCGGGTACAGAGTAAGATGCTATCCTCCCTTTG